>APFE031638676.1:230339-289288 GCA_000404065.3 Pinus taeda | reverse complement strand
CACTTGGTCAGCTGGCACAAGTCCGCTAGGGCTTAAGCCAACTTCTATGGGCTTACAGAAGAAGCTCTATCAATGATGGACGAAAGCTAGCTCAAAGAAGACTAATCTACTTGACAACAATGAATTGAAAGCAAATCAAAGCATGTAAACCTAGGAAACCCTAATTTAACTAGTCTAGCCTCTATAATGCAAATGACGTGAAGGAAACTTCTACCAATGCTGCTACTATCTCTAATAAGTGAAAATGCATGGATCTAAACTGCTTACATCATAAAAGACATGTTTTTGTATTTTTCATTTAAGTGGGTGGAATGATTATGATTGTGTGCTAATTGGGATTTGGTTGTGCAGATGGGATCGAGAAGGAAGGAAGGCGTGGAACAGGTTGGGGAGGCTAGGTGAGGTCCCTATGGACCCTTAGCATCCATCCACAGAGGTTCTCCACGTTCAGAAGCTCGGCAACCGAGTGAATGGCCTCCTACAGGATGTCTGCAGGGGATCCTACAGGAAACTCAGGGGTTACTACAGGATAGTCCTGTAGGTCTTCTATAGGATGTTCTGTGCAATTCTACAGGATGCTTGGCCGTGAAGGTTTGAAGTGATGGAGGAGTGATGGAATGGTAGGAAGAGATGTGCTTGCATGCGTGATCAAGATGGAAGAGATGGTAATGGAACGAGAAAGAGGAGTGTAAATGAAACCAAAGATTATGACTGTCACCAAACCAAGAATGCATCAACCTAAATTACTTATGCCATGAATTCAAATAGCAGATTTTATTATGAGAATGCAGCAAAGACACATAAATATAAACAAGGGAGGTACTGGGCGCTTGAGATGGGCCCAACCCCAAGAACTACAGCCTCCCAAGAGAGATTTAGAGCTGGTGCAAAGCTGGATCCATCTTTATTAACCAAGAATGAAAAATTACATCAAAACTGTCCACAAGGAGAGCTTGAGAAAGAGCTGAAAGCAAAACTAATCCATGGCCTACAAATCGAATTACAAGCTAGCTAACTAATGGCTAAAACAAAATGACTAACTACCAGCTAAAAATGACTATCAAATGGCTAACAACTAGCTGCCTACTAGCTACCTACTAGCTGCCTACTAGCTAACCCAAATGAGGCCATAAGCTCTCTTATTTATACAATTTCGAGGACCCAACAGTCCTCCTAAAAGTTAGGGACTCGGCTGCCCAAGACTTGTAGTTAACAACAGTCCAACTTGACTTGCTTGGCTGCCCTTGACTTGTAGTTAACAGCAGTCCAACTTGACTTGCTTGGCTGCCCTTGACTTGTTGATTCGGTGGCCTTTGAACTCCGAGCTGCTTGGCTGCCCTTGTGCTAATTGATTTGGTGGCCTTTGAACTCCAAGCTGATGGTGGAGAATTCGAGGTAAGGTCCCATAAATGAGGGGGACACCTTCCTACAAATCCTCTAGCTTGTTCTCCCACGAATTTGGCTGCCAAGTGCTCATTAAGACCTTCAATTTTGTCTCCAAGTTGACCAACAAGGCTACACAAAGCACCATTAGACTTGTTGGCATAATGACTAACCAAATTCACTCTATTAACATAAAAATAATAAAAAACATGCAATAAACAAATGAGAATGGTGGACTAAGCCAAATTAGGAAGTTGAATGAGCCCAAATAATTGTACATTTTTGGGGCTCATCAACTACCACCATTAAACCTTGGTCCTTCATATATATAGTTATATGTCCCCAGTGAGGAAGTGATTGATACGTGAACCAACTGAGAATCATTACATGGGTTATTTTTTTCCAATTTGTGGTATATACATACAGAGTATTTCAAAAATAGACCTTTGTGCATCTCAACAAGGTTTCCCTATAACGCAATAAACACTCATCAACTCTTGCTCTTCTACATTGTGTTCATCATGCAAGGAGATCCAATGAGAGGGAGTGGCATATCTATGTCTATTTTTTGCTTCAAATTTTACCAAGATGCCATGTAACACAATAAATAATCATCACATATCAGTCTTCTACTTTGTATTCTTCATTTAAAGAGATCAAACGAGAGAGAAAGTGACACGTGTCTCTCTATTTTACGCTTCGAATTTGACATATTTGAGCTGAAAAGAAATGGGTAAGAACAAATTTAGGAGGGCTTTCATGGACCGTTACTAACTGTCTCAGAATTTCAACCAGGCCATATAGATTCTTTTTCTAGATCTCTACATCTACTTTAGGGGTGTCGAGCATTTTCTCGTAGTGTTCGCTTATGAGAATATGTGGAACTGGCCAACACAACATCAGGAATGCTTGTTGATAATGAACGCAATCAAATTCTTAGTGTTGAAGAGAAAGATAAACCATATTTATATAACATTCAAGATTTATGAGAAGCTTCAATAGATGATTGTGGACAATATTAGCACTCTCGAGAAAAATTATGATGCTTTTAATACTTCTCTTCCTAAGGACGAGTGAAAGTATGCTACTTATGACTTTGAATTTGTGACTAATGAAAACTGTCAAAAAAGAAAAACATTTTTCATTGCATGGTGTCCTAATAATTTCAGGGTCTGAAACAAGATGTTGTATGCAAGCTCCAAGAATAGGTTCGAGAGAAAGATTGATGGAATATGATGTGAAGTTCAAGAAACAAATGCATCTAAGATAAGAATTGATAACATCAGAGATATGGACTTGAAGACTTCAAATATTCTCCTAGATCATAAGCTACGTGCAAAAGTTTCTGATTCTGGTCTAGCAATGGTTTCTTCTAAGGATAAACATTTGTGGAAACAAGATTGGCCAGCAGATATGGATTTCTTGCTCTAGAGTATGAAAGTAAGTTTTGATTATCCCTTTTATTAGGCTAACTCTAGATGTTTTTTGACTTTATGTAAATTTAAACAATTTCAATGCAAAAATGATTCAAATATAAATCTATAAGAATTATGTTTGATTTTAACCTTTTTCATGTTGTTTTGATACTAAAGCGCTACTTTGAGTCATGTGGTTGGTTTACAAAAAGCTTGGTAGTAAAGGACAAAGAAGATTTGTTGAAAGTAGATGCCTCCATCTACCTAAGTATTAATATTGTGGCCTATATTTTATGTCCAGAGCTTGCATGTGGAGAGGTTCACCATATCAACACCTACATCACATAACATAAACTGACCATTGAGAAAATGATTGTCAGAAAAATGGTGCCAGATCGTCAGGAAAAATTGCTCATACAAAACCCTTTCCACATGTCAGATGTTCACTGGATGGAGGAGAATGAAAATGGGGTGCTCGGATTGGATGGGATGAACAATGTTTGCCTAGCCAAATCCATAGAGGGAACACCTTCGGTGAAAAAATGGCATACATGTACTTTGGATTTTAGGAATTTTTTTTAATCAATCTCTTGAATATTTGAATCATCGGATTGTGTACAATCCTCCAACTAATCGTTCCATCACCTAGAAAATTCATTTAATTAGTATAATTAAATGTTTGGTAATTATTTATAGGTATTAAAATATTTATTTTTATAATAATATATTATATTATTTATATTTAAAATAAATCCATAAGAATTAATTTAATTATACTTTATTTTTAAATTAGTAATATTAAAATAATTGTAAAAGAATATACATGACAAAATATGAAACAAGATTATTAATATAGAGATTTACTTTTACTTTACTATGGATATTGTAAATAAGTTTCTCTATATTATCATGTCTTATTAATACCACATGTCCATAAAACCATAACTCATGTTCATAGCGCACGTAATAATTATTTTTAAGATAAATCTCAACATTTAATCTATAATTATTAGAATAGATATTCTAAAATAATCCATGAAATTAATTCTCTATAATTCATTTAATAATTTAATTAAAATTTAGAAACTTTGTCTTAGCCAAATAACATGTTAGAACTCTATTTTATTAACTCGTGATAAAATATAGTACGTTCAGGTCACTCAAAACTCAAATCAAGTACATTATTTCAAAATAAAGTGGTTTAACAAACCCATATAGCATGTTAGAATTGTATTTTACTACCAATTGGACTAAGAGGTGCAAGGGAACGCTGAAAAGAGGAGTGGTGGAATATGGAAGGTAATAATCAAGTAAAAGATATAGAGTTAATGATTAAAGTTGAAATTAAGGTGGACTTGTAGTATTTTATATATGACTTAGTTTGATTTTTTTTTAATTTGTTAATGTATGCATTATTTTATTCTATTTAAATTTAGTGTTTAGTGACAAAATCTCCTTAATAATGGGCTCTAAAGCACCTTTGGTGCAATTTTTTTTTTTTAAGTGGACATTAACGTGTGTTAATTATAATAAATGTCAAAGTGAAGAGGATGTCAAGGGATGATTTAAAATCCAAAATAGCCAAATTACCAAATTCAAATGTCATTTTCTGCTAATTGTATGTTTATTAAGTACCCACTTTTTCATTCTCACTTGGAAGGTCTTAAGCACCCTCTTTTCATTCTCACTTGGAAGGAACTTATGCCAAATGAAATGTCTACATTCTACATAGTTGTGAGCCTTAAAAGTCACCAAGAACATATGGAAACAAATATGTATAAACCTAAATGTATTTCAATTATGTTCTATTTCAAAGTGCAAAACACGACGACATTTATTTTAATAATACTAACTTTCAATGAATATACAAAGTCCATAACTAATAAAAATAATCAAATAAAAAGATATAACTCAAAGAAAAAAAGAATACCTATAATTTATTAATTATGAGCCATAAATAATTCATTCAATGAAAAACAAAATATCTTATCAAAAGCAGAATACAATATTTTAGAAAAAAAAATATCGTTCATTTCGTTCATAATATATTTTAGAAAACACTTTTTTCTTTTATTTTAATTACTAAGAAAGGTATAAAAAGTTTGGAAAATAAGACAAAATATATAAGCAAATTGCATTGATGTGAAACTATGTTGTTGTAATACAAGTATGAGAATTTGTCTTCTTCAAGTCATTGACTTGCACAAAACTTATCCTTTTGTGATTCCCACATGTAAATTTTGGTCTATACAATAGTTGATGTGTGTAGGATTATGATTAGTTTTGAAGTTTCCTCAGTGGAGACCATAATTTCGTTGACAATAAATCACTTAGATGACACCATTGGGATTCACTGTATTCATTTATTAAATAGACAAAGCTTTCATTTAATAAGTCACTAGTTCTATTCTTTTCAGAATTCTAAGTTAACCCTTACTCTTATTTTTAAAGCAATCATATATATAAAACAATTGTGCTCCTACATCAAATCAAATGTCCACTACATAATATATTAATACAAATGTCCCTTCGTGTCTCTTTCTAGGGGTGGGTATTAACATAATTCTTGTTTGACATTATTGTAAGTTGTGATTTTAAATTCATTGAATAGAAACATATAGGATTATGCCAGAGAAAAGGCTCCGCACTTCGAAAATATTTTCTGCTAGGGGCTAGGATGGCGTTTGGGTCATATGTACTCTTTTTTTGGAAAAACATGTCTCACCTTTCCCCAAAGTGCGTTTTCCAATCTTCATCGGTCGTGTGAAGCAGAAGATATTCACTAGTAAAATATTATTAATTAATTAATAAAAAAACAACTAAAATTTGCATATAAATGACAAATTTTCAGTTGGTTACCAGTAGTAGCTAATTTACAGTATCTTATAATACGGCCAACTTTTAGTCATTTTTAGCTTATTCATTAATTGGTTTCCTCAATTTTACCATTTAGTAGTATATTTAGTAATAAATTTGGTCATTAATATTTCATTGGTTTAGTCATTAATTATCGCAATTAATGACCAAATATACAACAAAATATATTACTATATGAATCTTCGATGAAACAATTAATGACCAAAGAAATATAACCAAAATGTTGTTCGTGTTATAAGATACTGTAAATTAGCTACTAATAGTCATATATATGCAAATTTTAGTCATCATTTGTAACCAATTAATGACCAAATAAATATGACTAAATTTTAGTTGTGTTATAAGATACTCTAAATTAGCTACTAATAGTCGTATATATGCAAAATTTAGTCATCATTTTAATAAAAAAACTATCATTTGCAGTAGTCATTTATCTTTTTTTTGGTATTTTCATATACATTATATATATGACTGATTTAATAGTTTCTATTCATTTCATTTAATTTCATTCATAATCATTATAAATGACTAATTTAGTCGTATATTCATTTTATTCATGTTCATCATTAATTAACATAAACTACTAATCTAGTATTTTTAGATTAATTTTTTGTTCATTATTAATCAACATAAATAAATTAGTATGATTTTGCAACTAAATTTAAAAAAAATGCCATATAATGTGCATGTTTATCTAATATGATAATGCAAAGTTACATATGTTAATTACAAGACTAAGTAATATCAAGTGCAAATAAAAATAATTTCAACTATATAAATTTTATTATATAAAATATTATGTATTACAAATTAAGTTTCCAACTTAATATCGGTTGGACTGCAATCTACACATGAAATATTGTTTCATCATTTCAAAACATTATCACTGTGTGGCCAAAGCATTGCAACTGAATTCACCAACTCTAAAGACTTGACCATCAATCTTTATGAGTGTGTCGTATGAATGATATTGGCTCTAAGGCTATCACTAGACATATTCTCTTGTCTCTCTCATTTTGCATTTGTCGCTCCAGTGTTGTTATTCTCCTCTTTCTTCAATTGTCTCTTATTACCATCAATATTGAGTTCCTCTCCTGAAAATGAAAGAAGATACAATGCAGAGTATAAGACATGAAAGACGATGAATACTTGAATATAAAATATAGTAGAATATTAAATATTTATACAAAATATACCTCAACATTCGATAGTGGCCACTATCGACTAGATGACCTGTATAAAAAAAGCAAATAAAACATCACCATAGAAAATAACACCTTAGGAACTTGGTATTCAACCTTCAACAAAAACTTAGGCACAATCATACCAAGTTACATGTTAAAAATATCATGCAATAGATAACTTGTGAAAACAAATGGAAAAAAAAAGATCAATATAAAAAATATCTTTATTTCTTGTTCTAAAAGAGTCATGTTCCTTAAATTTGGATATTATTTTACCCATAGTAAAAGTTCCTTGCTATTATGGCCTATGTTTTTAGGATCATGAGATTGATCCAACACCATATTGGATTGTGGAGACAAAATGATTCAACTTTCCAAGATGAGTACCTCACTTGGTTAAATGAAGGTGCTAGTTGTGAGTAGTGTCAAAACCTTAGGGAAGCAGAACACTAAGGCCTAAGAAAATATATCACCACCTTTCCACTCAAAAGAAAAAATTTTAATCCCATAATGGCCTATGGGAGTGCATTTTGTTGGATGGATATCGCTCTTTGAAAGATGATTATCTAATATAATGAGTAGTGTACATATATTGTCACAATCCCCCTCACAGTTCGACCCTATAGTTGTGTCCTATAATATTAATCATATCATACTATATAATTACAAATTATGACTATCAGTTAATCATTAGTGACTATATTATGACTATGTTATGACTATCTTATATCTTATCTTATAGTTGGTGATGGATATAGCTTTTAAAAGCATCAACCTTGTTTGTTATTTTATGTACGGTCAATATAAATGGAAGTGATCATAATTTTATTCAATATTATCTTGTAGAACTAGAAATAAAATGATGTGGGGGTGGTGTTTCTAGTGATTTTCAAACTTGTTTTAATTACCTAAATTTAGCCTATTTAAAGTAAACAGTTGCACTGACCATCTTATCATCAAGTCAGTAACTTTGCTTGAGGGAATCTTCATGACATCTACCACCTTTGAAAATTATGAAATATTAGTAGTATCTTGCACTAAATAGACAATGTTGGCATAGAATCTTTGATTGTGTTTTTTACTCCGTGTCACAAATTTATTGAATTTTATGATTCTTGGTTTCAATTTCCATGCTAAGACTAGACTCATCATCCCTGCTAGGATTTTTAGTCATGCACACATCATATTGCTCACGTGGGTGTCTATTTTACTTAATGAAATGCTTGATTTTTTAACCCATTCCAATCCTACCACAATAAAATTAAGAGAGACAAGGACACAAGAAGGACTATCAATAAATGAAATTAGAGACTTTATAATACAACTCAAATTGTACCTGAATGTAACAATAAGTATTTGCAGTTGACTACTCACTGATGAGAATCGAATCACACTGTGAAAAATTCCTTTCATTATGAGAATTTGGTTGCACCTTCACTAATCCTCTGTAGTAGTTCCTTGACTTGCCTGTAGATATAATTTTAGAAACAATCATACTCCTGCAATTCTTCCCTATATGGATCATCTTTGTCCCCCCATTGATAGTTACTTTTCAAGGAAACATAATAGAACTCTCCAATTGTAGCATTGCCTTTCAAAACAATGTTTGAGTATTTCTAAGTGATTGTCAAACCAGTCTGTACTTAGCTCCACAAAATTCTTAATTTGTCTCCATCATAAAATCTTATTTTTGTAATAAAATTATAAATCCCATGTCTGCATTCCTCGTCCCAGACATACCATTTCTTTAAAGCGGAATACTTTATCGTTGCTCCATTGGTGCAATAGAGATCCATTACTGTGACATGTATATGATTGGTGTCATAAAATGTTGTAGTGCATCCTTCAATATATGTCACAACACTCCTCTCATCTACAACAATAAGATTCCTCTCAAATTGCTTGGTCTCCGTCTCATTCATCCTGAAATAAGTGGATATTTCCATGGGTGACAAAGTGTACTTGGGGATTTAATAGAAAAAGCTATCACTAAAAAAAATATAATGCAATATAATAGTTATCAATAGGAGGAACAACGCTGCCAAGCTACTTCCTAACTAGACCAAGATACTCCAAAATTACCTCTTATCAATGAATAGAAGATAACCTCAACTTCCTATAGATTCTACCTATGCATGGTAGCAATGTAAACAGTGTCAAAAACAACATCTACAACATTTTTGGTCAATCTCTCCTTGTATTCAAGGGCATGCCCAACTTTTGAAAAGTATCAAGGAGGTGAGGGTCCACCTCATCCAGGTTCCTCTTATTCTTATACTCTCTCTATTTAGGTTCAGAATAATCGCAAAGGTCTTGGAAATTGATGGGTGGGTAAAAGGTATCAGACCATTTGGGTTCTTCCATTTTTAATCATTGTCTATAAACATTAAGTATAAATTACAAAAGCCATTCAGGTTCCTTCATTTTAGCTGAAATTAACCTAAGCTTTGGAGATTTGTAAGGTTTAATGGATCTAAATATATTCTACTTAAAATATAGTAACATGGTTTAAAATTGTAGGCATTGAGATCAAAATCTAAAGACAAAACAAAAAAGATTTTATGTTCATGATTACAAGAAATTTTAATTTCATGTAACAAAGTTTGAGAAAGGTCTAGTATTTTCATCCTACCAGAAAATTTGTTTGCATCACTCAAGCCCTTTGAATTGGTCATGGTAGAGTCCATTACACAAACAATCAACCACCAAAAAAAAGGTGAAAAGAAAAAATAAAATTTCATGCATTCTGACCCTAGAAAAGTTAGGGAGGAGAAAAATGATCTGTACAATAAGGACATACAAAATGCTTACTTGTCCTTTGCCTTTTGATGAATTGTTGGTTGCAATCAAGATCTACATTATCATAATCATTAAACCCTCAACTGTAGATGAAAATTATTCTTTTATCATATAAACCCTTGAAATTGATGAATTTTTGGCTGCAATCAAGATCTGCATTATCATAATCATTAAACCCTCAACTGCAGATGAAATTTATTCTTTGATCATATAAACCCTCGAAATTCTTTACCCATAAGAACAAAAATCATCTTTAGTAAAAATCAAAAACTCTCTAGACTAATTATTAAAACCTCACTTGCAATTTATTCTTTGATCATATAAACCCTCAAAATTCTTTACCCATAAGAAAAAAAATCACCTTTAGTAAAAAGGAAGAACTCTCTAGAGTCCAAATTCATACCCATGTAAAAATGGCCAAAATATCCACGGCCAATGACTTTGCCCTTCCTCCATCTAACCGTTGATGCTATCCTAAGGTGTTTCCCATCGAAACTCCATCTGTGGATGGAATCCCATGAAATCCATAGATCACGTTGATGGTCTTCCTTCATCTAGCATTTCCACGTAGATATCAACAAGGCAAAGAAAAATGTAGTGCTTCTAAGGTGTTTCCCATGGAAACTCCATCTGTGGATGGAATCCCATGAATTCTAAGGTGTTTCCCATGGAAACTCCATTTGTGGATGGAATCCCATGAAATCCATAGATCACGTTGATGCTCTTCCTTCATCTAGCATTTCCACGTAGATATCAACAAGGCAAATAAAAATGTAGTGCTACAATGTGATGTTGTAATCTGTAAATATTTTATTTGAACACAGTGCTAAACTGGAAATGAAAAAGAAAAGAAATATTTATAATCGAAAAAATAAAAGAAATAATTATAATATTAAATAAACTATATAAATTGTGATTGGGTTAAATCATTTATTTTTAATAAGAATTAGTTATTTTGCATAAGAGGCTAAATTAAAAAGAAAAAGAAGTTAAAAATGATATTGGGATGAGTATAAACATGTAAATATGGCCTCAATTAATAATAAAAATTTAAATTAATAAAAATAACAAAATTCAATTTGTTATATTTTGATTTTGTTATTAATTTGTGAATAGGCTTTGTCAATACCATGGGCCAATACCATGGTTTATGAATACTACAAGCCCAAAAACCATAACTTATTTCACAATCGAAATATTTTATAACAATTTGACAAGATTCTTAACCATGGATATTCGGCCCCATTATGGTAGATATTATTAAATAGTAAAAAATAGCCTTTGTTACAATACCATGGGTCAATACCATGGATTATCACTACCACATGCCCAAAAATCATAAATTATTTTACAATAAAAGTATTTCATAACCATGGATATTCACCCTCACTTTACCATGGATATTCACCCTCACTTTACCATGGATATTAACTTGTAAATCAGATTTTTTACAATACCATGGGCCAATACCATGGATTATCAATACCACATGCCAAAAAACCATAACCTAAATTATATTTTATAACAATATGACAAGATTCTTAATGATGGATATTCGCCCCCACATTATGGTAGATATTATTAACTAGTAAAAAATAGTCTTTGTTACAATACCATGGGTCAATACCATGGATTATCACTACTACATGCCCAAAAAACAAATTATTTTACAATCAAAATATTTGTAATCTGTAAATATTTTATTTGAACACAGTGCTAAACTGGAAATGAAAAAGAAAAGAAATAATTTATAATCGAAAAAATAAAAGAAATAATTATAATATAAAATAAACTATATAAATTGTGATTGGGTTAAATCATGTATTTTTAATAAGAATTAGTTATTTTGCATAAGACGCTAAATTAAAAGAAGAAGAAGAAGTTAAAAATGATATTGGGATGAGTATAAACATGTAAATATGGCCTCAATTAATAATAAAAATTTTAAATTAATAAAAATAACAAAATTCAATTTGTTATATTTTGATTTTGTTATTAATTTGTGAATAGGCTTTGTCAATACCATGGGCCAATACCATGGTTTATGAATACTACAAGCCCAAAAACCATAACTTATTTCACAATCGAAATATTTTATAACAATTTGACAAGATTCTTAACCATGGATATTCGGCCCCATTATGGTAGATATTATTAAATAGTAAAAAATAGCCTTTGTTACAATACCATGGGTCAATACCATGGATTATCACTACCACATGCCCAAAAATCATAAATTATTTTACAATAAAAGTATTTCATAACCATGGATATTCACCCTCACTTTACCATGGATATTCACCCTCACTTTACCATGGATATTAACTTGTAAATCAGATTTGTTACAATACCATGGGCCAATACCATGGATTATCAATACCACATGCCAAAAAACCATAACCTAAATTATATTTTATAACAATATGACAAGATTCTTAATGATGGATATTCGCCCCCACATTATGTTAGATATTATTAACTAGTAAAAAATAGTGTTTGTTACAATACCATGGGTCAATACCATGGATTATCACTACTACATGCCCAAAAAACAAATTATTTTACAATCAAAATATTTTATACCATGGATATTAACCCTCACTTTACCATGGATATTAACTTGTAAATCAGATTTGTTACAATACCATGGGCCAAATACCACATGCCAAAAAACCATAACTTAAATTATTTTACAGTCAAAATATTTTATAACCATGGATATTTACCCTCACTTTACCATGGCTATCAACTTGTAAATGGGCTTTGTTACAATACCATGGGCCAATACCATGGCTTATTAATACCACATGCCAAAAACCATAACTTATTTCATACTAAAAATATATAATAATAATAATAATAATATCCAAATTGGTGTATGAGACCCCCTTGTTAATAATATCCAAATTGGTGTATGAGACCCATATCCAAATTGGTGTATGAGACCCCCTTGTTAATAATATCCAAATTGGTGTATGAGACCCCCTTGTTTGTGGGGCAAAGGACCCACCTCTACGCAGCGATTTGACTACTAAGCTACTAAGCCTACGAAGGCATACATACTCTACCCCCTCTGGTTTTGAACCTGTGGCCTCTTAAGAGGAAATACATGCTCTTAACCATTAGGCCCACTCAAGCTATATATATATACAACCAGCATAGCTCCATCCTAGCTAAGGATCCAAGGGAACAAATTGACTAATTATAATAGATTAAATATAGTGCTTGATTTTTTAAAGTTTTTCAATATTTTATTTTTTTTGACATGATTGATCCAAAATATAGGTTTAATATTTTACAACCAATTAGGTTTTTTTAATTTAGATAACTTCTTAAGCATAATATAGTGTGATCAAATTTAAGAGAGAGTTGGGGAGGGGGTGAAGAGAGCAAGGGAGATAGTCAAAAAATTTGGAGGGCACATAGAAAGAGAAAGAGAGAGTGATGGGGGAGGGAGAGAGTGAGGTGAGAGAGAGGGAGCAAGAGGAAGGAAGAGAGAGGGGAGAGAGAGAGAGATGGAGTTGGGGTGGGAGATAGAGGGAGGAAAGAACAAAGACATAGAGAGATAGAGGTGGAGAGAGAGAGGAGTGAGAAGGGAGAGAATGAGGGAGAGAGGAGAGGAGGGAAGATAAAGAAGAGGAGAGGATAGAGATAGGGTGAGAAGGGGAAGGGAGAGAGATGGAGAAGGACAGGGAGGGGGGGAGATAGTGATAGATTTGGACGGAAGAGAGAGAGAGAGGGAGAGTTATATGGGGGGAGAGATAGAAGGAGGTTCGAGATAAGGGATAGAGAGGAAAGAATATAGAGACCAGGAGAGAGAGATGGAATTAGAGGGGGAAGGAGAGGGAGGGAACAAGAAAAACATAGAGGGAGAAAGATGGAGAGAGAGAGAGGGGATGACAAGGGAGTCATGGAGAGAGTGAGGGAGAGAGGAGAGTAGGAGGGAAAAGAGAGAAGGATACAGATAGAGAGGGAGAGAAGGGGAAAAGGGAGATAGACAGAGAAGGGGAAGAGAGGGTTAGAGAGTGTGTGTATGTTTGGGGGGTGAGATAGAGAGATAGAATAACAAAGAGACACAAATACAAATATTGATATTTTATAGTATTATATAACCAACCTAGATCCATATTAACCCTATAACTATCAACTGTCGAGAGGGATCCAATCTCTCGAGGTGCAAACCTTTCCTCCAATTTTTCACTAGGAAAAAATGTTTGCACCTTGAGAGATTAGATCCCTCTCGATGCTTGATAGATCTAGGGTTAAGATGGATCTAGGTCCGTTGATATGAAATTAAAGTAGTTTTTATTTGATATTATAGTCTTAAAAGTTAAAATTTATCTTCAAATTAATTTCAAATTGGAACTATATCCAATTGGATTCAATAAATAGATTTTTTAAAAAAATATATAAATATTTTTTTATTAAAGAATATATTTTAAAAATTACAAATTATTAGAGATAGACAATGCAAAGTTGGCTCAACTATACACCATGTGAGGATGAAGAAGTGTTTAAGGAAGGATAATCTTTCAACCAATCTTTAATAGCCTTTCAAGCCCCTATCACTTTTAAGTTTAGATTGCATGACATAATTATGATGACTAACAATTAAAACAAATTCATATTATTGTAGTACTTGTTAGGTAGTTGTATTTTGTTCTTAGACTAAATTAGTCATTCATGTTAGTCATTTTTAGTTGTATTACTTATTAGATATTCACATATTTTAACCCGTGACTAAATTAGTGATTTATATTAGTCATTTTTAGTTCAGTCACTTAAGATTTGTCATTTTTGGTAGTATTTCACTTGGAAAAGTTGCGGTGATTAATTCTTTTAGTCACCTAGTCATTAATTTCTCATTTTTTACTAGTGATTGTTTGGCACTGATACCTATTTGCTGAGAGAAGTTCAATATATTTTGGTTTTGATCCATAAAATAGTCTAAGAATTCAAGAGACGATGGTATGGTGTTGCCGAAAAATGATGAATGGGTTGAGACCCTAGGTTTAGGAATAGGGGGATTTGTCACGGTCTAACACAACGCCAACATTTTCACCCTATTAAGGAAGAATAATGCATCTCACCCAAGGCATGCCATGACCTTACATAGTTAAGGGGATGGAATCTGGTGTCGAGAGAAACTACATGAAGTTTATCAGTAGCTAATAAACCGAGAACTAGAACATGAGAAGTACAATTATAATAGCTCAAGGATTCAAGGACAAAATATAGTGCACATGCACAGTCAAAATAAAAATTTTAAAGGGCCACATAAAGTCACACACAAAGGTTCTCATATAACCATGTAACTCCTTCTTCCATTAATTTCAACATCATCATAACAATACATCTGGCTCGAAGGCCTCATTGACAGAACAAAAATTAACATGACAAGATAGTACATGAGAAAGGTAATACACAATAGTCTGGGCTTAATAGGATCTGCAACAACATTCTAGTGTCCTCCTTGCCTCTCTTCTCTCTTTTGTCTTTTCCCTTCGACCTTCTTAAACCCTATGCTCACTTGGACTACTACGTATCCCTCATATGATCAACCTTTTCCCTTTTTCAGTTGCCTTTGTTGTTGGACTGTGTCTACTTCCTCGGTTGTCAACATTCTTTTCAGCTTGGCTACGACTGCTTAAGTCCTGATTTCTTTGGCCAATCCTTCACAATTGCTAGTCTTTGGTAGGTCCCTTTTCCCTCTACGGTTATCCTCTTCGTGAATTCCCAATAATTACCTTTGGTCAAAATGTGGTCATCCTCAAAACATGTCAAAACTTAGCTCTTAAAACGAAGGACCTAACAAGCCCCGACCATAGTCCATTGACTCATCCTTGAGTCAATCATTTTTAGTTTCTAGTGGTGCTGCTGATCCTTCCTATTGTTGTGGTGCTCCTTCCTATGTTTCTCCTCATTGATTGGTTCCATCAATCGAAGGACACAACTCTCAGATAGAGTCAATGGATGCATTTTTCAACCATGTGTACTCATTGAGAGTTTGTGAGAGCGCTCGCTTGATCGAGGAACTGCGTAGTGAGTTCGGAGTTAGGATGGCCAGGGTAGGTAATCAAGAGGGTATTCCACTGAGTTTATGATTCCTCATTGATCTGTTGTGGTTTCTCTAAATGAGCATGTGCTCGTGGCTTAATTTCATGGAGTAGATGCTTAGACTTGGTTGACTCATCTTCAATTTTCTAGATTTGGGTTTTGAGGGAATCCACCTATGCCAAAATCTCCTCCTCTTGGGTATTGTAACTGATACCCATGGCTTGGTTGAATAAATGATTAGTGTGATGGATCATAGGGTAAACGGTTGATTTTTCTTTTCCAGACAACCTTACGAGTTGCAAACTTGTGCTAAGAGTCCTTGAGCTTCCTCTTTAGCTTGGATAATAGAGGCTTTTAGACCTACCACTTTTGTGATTTTATGATCAATTTCACTGGTATACTGGGAAGAGGTATCTGGTAGTGCCCTCTGATTGGAAGCAATACCTAATTTTAGCTCTCTATTGGTAGATATGAGGTCGGCGTAGGCTACTGTAGAAATTTGGTACTGGAGGATAGGTGGTTCCCTAAGGATTTGATCTTTGGCCTAGGGAAAAGTGTCCAAAAGAATTTAATTTTTCTCCTAAAGTGATTTTATAATTTTGATAAAGTCAAATCTAATTTAAAAGTGATAAAGTTACTAAAGTATAATTTTAAAGTGACTTTAATAAAGTCAATGTAAAATTAGAAAGGAAAAGTGACTTTGGAAATAAATGACTAAGTGGGTATTTATTAAAGTGGGGTGAATTAAAAAATAAAAGGTGAGATTTAAATGAGCATTTAATCTCAGCCCTAGATCTCAATCTATTTCAGCCATTGGATTTAGAGGTTACCCAAAAGTCACTTAGGATTAAATTAAAGAAGGAAAAGGAGGCAAAAGGTCATCAATTCTTTCATGAGAAGATTGAGAGAAGGAGAGCAGGAGAGCAAGGGAGATTTCTGGACAGTGAGGAGAAGGAGGCTGCAAGTCCGTACAACAAAGTTTCAGCAGTGGAGTTTCAACAGCGGAGTTTCACAAAGGCTGAGTTTCAGCAAGTCTGTACAACGAAGTTTCAACAAGGCGGAGTTTCAGCAAGGCTGAGTTTCAGCAAGTCTGTACAGCCGAGTTTCAGCAAGGCGGAGTTTTAGCAAGGCTGAGTTTCAGCAAGGCTGAGATAAGCTATAAAAGTTTGCTTGCTGATTTTTGCTGAATATTTATCTTACTGTAAAAAGCATTTTCCAGAAATAAAAGAAGCTTTCGAACTGGTTTTCCCCAAGAGTTGTAATGGGTTTTTCCAGGGTCACCTTGACAAAAAATCACTGTGTTTAAATGTGTTGAATGGTTCTTTATATGTGCTGATTTTTATATTTCTGTGTTTTCCAGCATTCTGTAAAATTTCCAGAATTTGTGTTTTCAGCAAAATTTATTTTCTAGTTGTTGAATGTGTGGATATGGGAAAGGTCATTTAACTATTTTGGAGAAATAAGGTGAAGCTAAAAACTGGGGTGGGAAATGAGAAATTTTTACATGGTATCAGAGGTTGAGTGCTGAAGTGTAGTTTGGGACAGCAAGGAGGAAAATTACAGCCTGCTGATTTTTCACTCAGAAAATTCCAGCAAGCTGATTTTTCACAAACAACAGTTCTATCTTTACTACAACATTGCTATTTTTCAGTTTTAGGACCGGAGGATGTCATTGGGATTGAGGGTGGAGGATAGGTTGGATGGGCATTCCAATTACAGCGTTTGGAAGGAGAGAATGTAGAGTATCTTTGAGGAGGTAGAAGTCTAGGACATCATGGTGCATACCACACAGAACCCTATTGTTGTACCTACTGATGCTACTCAATTGGCTGATTATAATAAAAAGAACAACAAGGGTAAGAGACTGATTCTAGACGGAGTCAAAGACCATTGCATTCCTCATGTGAGAGGAAAGAGAAATGCCCATGAGATGTGGACAGCATTGTCCAATCTCAACCAGAGTACTAATGAGAACTGAAAAATGGTCCTGAAGGAGAAGCTGAAGACCATTAGGATGGGTAATGATAGTGCAGCTGGATATCTCACAAATATTACTAATGTGAGAGATGAGTTGGTAGCCATTAGAGAGGTCATTCCACCCACTGAGTTGGTGTGGATTGCAGTGAATGGCCTCCCCCGTTCATGGATGAATTTGCTAATGGGGTTTGTGCACGTGAGACCATTCCCACATGGGAGAGGTTTTGGGATGATTGCATTCAGATAGAGATCAGGAAAGGTCAGCTTGGGGCAGCCAAGCCAGTTGAGTAGGATGAGGATGTAGCACTGTCGGCAAGAGGTAAGAAAGGCAAAGGGAAGAAGCAGGCTTCCACAAAAATGGTGGGGGCAAAGGCAAAGGTAAAGGTAAACAGGGTAACACATAGAAGGACTATTCCAAGGTAAAGTGCTGGAATTGTCAAAAGATGGGACACCATGCAGTTGTGTGTCCAGAGAAGAAGAAGAAGAAGGGGAAGAACCAGGGCGTGGCAGCTTCAGTAGAGGTTGAGGAATTTGGAGATCGTTTTGACTGGGAGTTTCGGTTCACTGTGTGTGAGTTCTCTAATGCAGGATCATCTACCACACAAGTTCAGAGGGAGCATGCTTTTCCCTCGATTAGCAGAGCATCTTTGGGTATTTGGTATGTGGACAGTAGGGCTTCACGTCACATGACAGGAGTTCGTGAGTACTTCTTAGAGCTTTCAGAGAGTGGCACTGATATGGAGGTAGTACTCGGTGATGACAGAGTTGTTAGAGCAGTCGGTGTGGGGACACTGACATTTCAGAGGGAGTCCAAACCTCCCTTGAAGGTGTTAGATGTTCTTTATGTGCCAGGGATGAGGAAGAACCTCATATCCATCTCAACTTTGGAGGACAGAGGATATGAGGTACTGTTCAGCGGAGGATAGGTGTTAATGTATCCCAGGGGCACTCCAGCTGATTCAACTAGAGTGATAGGTGTAGGACATGAAAACGTGTACAAGTTTGCATTCTAGTCCCTTTTGGCATTGAGCAGTAGTACCGATAGCAGAGGTAGCAGTTCTGAGCTGTGTGAGATTTGGCACTGCAGGATGGGACATATGTATCATGGGGCCTTGAGGACCTTGCGGGAGATCACTTCAGGTGTGCCAGATTTAAGTACTAATCACTTTGATACTGGCAAAGGATGTGCGATGGGAAAGTTTTCCAAATCCCCTTTTCCCAGCAGTGATAGTAGAGCAGCTGGGGTACATGATTTGATTCATTCCAATGTGAGCCATCGGATGTCTCATGTTTCCTTGAGTGGATATGAGTACTATGTTTTATTCATTGATGATCACTCCAGGAGGACTTGGATTTATTTCTTGAAGACCAAGAGTGAGGTCTTCAAGTGGTTTCAGGAGTTTAGAGCTCTTGTGGAGACATAGACAGGTCGAAAGATCAAGTCCCTGAGGTCGGACAATGGGGGAGAGTATACCCTTGGAGAGTTTGTTGACTATTGTGCGGAGGTAGGCATTAGGAGGGAGTTCATTGTTCGTTACAACCCCTCGTAGAACGGGGATGTGGAGAGGAAGAACAGATCCATCGTAGGGGCTGCCAAAGCCATGTTACATGATCAGGGGTTGCCATTGTTCTTATGGGCAGAGGCCTGCAACACAGCTGTTTATTTGCAGAACAAGAGTCCACATCATGCCATGGGGCACATGACTCCGGAGGAGGCTTTTTCTGGAAGGAAGCCTGATATTGGTCATCTTCGTATCTTTGGGTGCATTACATACTCCTACATACCCAAGGAGAAGAGGACCAAACTAGAGCCCACCGTAGAGAAGGGTATCTTTGTGGGCTATAGTGAGACCTCAAAGGCCTTTCAGATTTACATTCCTGCACAGAGGAAAGTTGTTGTTAGGCGGGATGTGAAGTTTGAGGAGGACAAGGCCTTTAGGAGGTCACGTGAGTTAGAGTATCTAGATCAGCTAGACCCTTAGCAACAGTTGAGTCAGTCGTAGGGATCCAGTGGGCAGGGATTAGGAGGATTCAGAGGTACATCTATGAGGATGTCAAGTCTCTCAGTGAGCAGTGGCTCGCTGAGCCAGAAGGGTTGTGCTCTGGGCAGCATGCAGAGCAGTTCACAGAGCAGTTCACTAGGGAGTCCACTCATGGATAGTTCACACACACCTTAGCTTCTACAGGTTCAGGTGAAGGTAGGAGGACAACAGATAGGCAGTCAGGAGTTCAGGCTACTGAGGGTGATGAGGAGGAGGAGTTTCATTCTCCCATGGGAGAAACATGCTTAGGGAAGAGGAAGCCCAAGTGGCTTCAGCACACCTTGAGAGATGCCACATCTGTTGCTGAGCCTAAGAGGTCGGTCAGAGAGAGTAGACCACTTGAGAGGTTTTGTAGCTATATGGAAATGGCTACCAGCATCCTTGACTCTGAACCTTCTAGCTATGAGGAGGCAGCTAGCTAGCAGGTCTGGAGAGAGGCCATGCAGGAGAAGTATTCTTCTATCATGAAGAATGATGTTTTAGAGGTGGTGCCGAGGCCTGAGGGCAAATTCGTGGTTACTTCAAGATGTCTTTACAAGGTAAAGCATGTTGCAGATGACAGCTTTGAGAAATTCAAAGCGAGGTTTGTGGCTAGAGGGCTCTCCTAGGTAGAGGGAGTTGATTATGAGGCGACCTTCACTCCCGTGGCTCGATATACTTCGATCCGCTCCATTATATCGATAGGAGAAAGATGGGTTGGAAGATCCACCAGATGGATGTGAAGACGACATTTCTCAATGGCTTCATATAGGAGGAGGTGTACATTGAGCAGCCACAGGGCTTTGAGGTGCATGGGGAGGAGTCCCATGTGTGTAGACTGAAGAAGGGCCTTTATGGCCTGAAGCAAGCTCCCAGAGCTTGGTACTCCAGGACAGATACATACTTGCAGGGGATGGGTTTCACAAAGAGTGAGGCAGATCCGAACCTTTACTATATTGTGATAGGTGAGGAGCCTCTCATTCTGGTGTTGTATGTGGATGACTTGATCATTACAGGTGCAGAGAGATTCATAGAGCACTGCAAGAGAGATCTTGTGGTGGAGCTTGAGATGAAGGACATCGGCTTGATGCATTACTTTTTGGGTTTGGAGGTGTGGCAGGAGGAGGGGCATTTCTTCCTGGGGCAGGGGAAGTATATTGTGGACATCCTTGCTAGATTCTACATGGAGGATTGTAAACCCATGTCGACATCGATGATCACCAACTGGAAGAGGCTTCATGCTTTGGATTCTGAGTTGGTGGATCCCACATTGTACAGGAAGCTGATTGGTTCCTTGATGCATTTGGTCAATATTAGACCAGATATTTGTTTTGCAGTCAACACGATGAGTCAGTTTATGTGTGAGCCTAGGAAGGTTGAATGGGTGGTTGCAAAGCACATTTTTTGGTACTTGCAGGGGACAATGTATTATGGTCTGGACTACAGGCAGGGGGATGGAGTGAGATTGGTAGGTTATACTGATTCTGATTAGGTAGGTTGTGCTTCTGACAGGAAGAGCACTTCAGGGTGTTGTTTTGGGTTGGGTTCGACCGTAGTGTCATGGTTTAGCTGGAAGCAGCAGGCAGTAGCATTGAGTTCAGCGGAAGTAGAGAATATGGTAGCCAGTCTAGCTAGTTGTGAGGCCATCTAGCTTCGCAAGATATTGTTTGGCTTATTTGGTCAACCGTTGAGACCTTCAGTGATTTATTGTGATAATCAGAGTTGCCTCAAACTCACGGAGAATCTAGTATTTCATGATAGGTCAAAGTATATCGGGATCAAATATCATTTCATCAGAGACTATGTTCAGAAGGGAGCTGTGAAGCTTGAGTATATTCCCACTGATGAGCAAGTTGCAGATATTCTTACCAAAGCCTTACCACAGGGCAAGCATGTCTACTTCAGAGACAGGATGGGTGTGGTGAGGAACACCTTCCTCGGTAAGAGGGAGTGTTGAAATTTGGTATCGGAGGATAGGTGGTTCCCTAAGGCTTTGATCTTTGGCCTAGGGAAAAGTGTCCAAAAGAATTTAATTTTTATCCTAAAGTGACTTTATAATTTTTATAAAGTCAAATCTAATTTAAAAGTAATAAAGTTACTAAAGTCTAATTTTAAAGTAACTTTAATAAAGTCAATGTAAAATTAGAAATGAAAAGTGACTTTGGAAATAAATGACTAAGTGGGTCTTTATTAAAGTGGGGTGAATTAAAAAATAAAAGGTGAGATTTAAATGAGGATTTAATCTCAGCGCTAGATCTCAATCTATTTCAGCCATTGGATTTAGAGGTTACCCAAAAGTCACTTAGGATTAGATTAAAGGAGGAAAAGGAGGCAAAAGGTCATCAATTCTTTCATGAGCAAATTGAGAGAAGGAGAGGAAGAGAGCAAGGGAGATTTCTGGACAGTGAGGAGAAGGAGGCTGCAAGTTTGTACAACAGAGTTTCAGCAACGGAGTTTCAGCAGCAGAGTTTCAACAAGGCTGAGTTTCAGCAAGTCTGTACAGCAGAGTTTCAGCAAGGCTGAGATAAGCTGTAAAAGTTTGCTTGCTGATTTTTGCTGAATATTTCTCTTACTGTAAAAAGCATTTTCCAGAAATAAAGGAACCTTTTGAACTGGTTTTCTCCAAGAGTTGTAGGGGGGTTTTCCAGGGTCACCTTGACCAAAAATCAGTGTGTGTAAATGTGTTGAATGGTTATTTATATGTGCGGATTTTTATATTTCTGCATTTTCCAGAATTCTGTAAAATTTCCAGAATTTGTGTTTTCAGCAAAATTTAGTTTCTAGTTGTTGAATGTATGGATATGGGAAAGGACATTTAACTATTTTGGAGAAATAAGGTGAAACTGAAAATCAGGGTGGGAAATGAGAAATTTTTACAGCTACTTTGATGTGGTCACAACATTCTAAGAGATTGTAAGCTAAGAAGTCTTCCGGGGCATCTGTCACTATCTTTGTGAGCGATGGCCATAGATCCTGGAACATTGCAGTCATATAGTCAACCTGATTCTATAGAGTTTATTTCTTCTTGAGGATATGATCTCATTTTGTAGTAAGGGAAAAAATATGTTGGCACTTTTGTACATGTTGAGCTTCCAGAATGTTGTGCAACGACTCTGCTTGGCGTGTAACCAGTTGAATGAAACTAAGGAATTGAGCCAAGGAGTAGCCCTGGAGGTCATCAGGGGTTATAGTAGAGGGTCTAGAGAATCGAATCTTCAATTTTCTTCTGTTGGAAACTGATTTCTCAGATTTCCCTTAGGGTGATATATCTCTCTATGAGGATTCATAAGTATGAGGACTAATGTGGACTAGGGTGGAGTGTGGTGGTGACGAGGGGGTGGGATCAATGGATAGGGGAAAAGCGTGGAAGCTTTAAGGATTTAGATTCTCAGGGTAAATAAACTGACAAGTGACCGTTAATGGGCTTGATTCAAGTAGTAAAGACAACAGAGACATATGAAAAGTGTTCGTGCTTGAAGTATTAGTTGTAAGTATCCCATTTGTATTTTTTGTAACCAAGTGGATAACAAAGTCTACCTACAAAATAGACATATAAACAGTGTTTGTGCTTGAAGGATTAGTTGTAAGTGTCCCATTTGTATTTTTGGTAGCCAAGTGGATAACAAAGTCTACCTCCATTTTCGTTTCAGTACTGGTTAGAGTTCGAGATGGAAGTATGTCTAAGATGGTGGCAGAGGTGGAGATTGTTTCGGGTGAGGGATTGCATGACCTTAGGTATATGACAAAAGTGGAAGGTGGATTATCTTCAGTGATGGGTGTGCTAGTGTGATATTGGGGTTCTTCATCGGTGAGATAGACAACTTGGGTAGTGGTGGTTTTAATCCTTTTCTTGGGGACCGATGATGGTTTGGTGGTAAGCATTCGTGGATTCATAATTGTGGGTTTGGAATGAGAGTGAGGGCCCAATGAAGGAATTGAAGCAATAATAGGGCTACAGGTCAAAGAAACAAGCGGAATTAAACTAAGAAATTTATAAAAGGTAGGAAAAGGACTTACTGATGTGCCAAGGTTCTCCAAATTTTTGTGTAAGGACTGAATTTGTGTCTCAAGCTTCATGATGACTAGATTGAGTGTCTCCTCGGCTAGTTGCTTCCTTGAGGTAGAAGGGGTTTCTCCAAGTAGTTATTGAGGCACCATTACTCTAAACAAGTATATACACTTCCCTTCCCGAACTTCTCTAGCAATCCTAGTCCAGGAAGAGACTTCGATATGGAAGGCTTCCTCTAATAGCATAATTTTTTGTGTTCACATTTGAAATGTGTCAAGGTTGGCACACTTAGATTGCACCCAAGTACTCCTATGACTTATGCTAAACCAGGTATCATGCGATTACTAATCGAGGAGCGATAGTGGGAGCCTTGGTCTAACTTTGGTGACGTCCAACATTTTCTTGTATCATCTGAAAAAAGAGACCTCATTGATTTCCTTATTATCGGGATCCCCAGAGGTCTACCATGCTAAATACTTAAGTGCAAGGTGTTGGTCTTCAGCAACCGTTGTCATCTCTATGCCCTCTAGTGTGAACCATTTTGACATAGATAAGGTGAAAACGAGATATCCATATATAAAATGAGTGGCCCTTTTATAGACATCTTCACAAGCATTGAAGAGTTCATTAACAAAAACATGCTAATTCGATTGTGTACCTTGCACACAAGATTCTGCAACTAAGATAATATCCAATGTACATTCACATCTTGAAAAGTGCCACATGAGGTTTCTAATAGTCATATGACAGGAGAATTTGATGTTAGGCTTGTTAATTGCTTCTATCATGGAACCTTTACCCCCATGCTGGGTACCATACCTGTTGTAGTAATTTTTGTCACTTGTCTTCTTGCCCTGCTTGGAAGTATTTTGAAATGCAAATGATAACGCAGATCTAGAAATAGAGAGCCCTATGATTTTGTGAATGCCTATATTATGGATTAGGTATTCCTTGTCGATCCATAGAAATCCTCCATGCATGATGTCGATGAGGAACTTTTTGCATTGCATTATTGCTCGTGTAGTGTTGAACACTAGAAGACAATGTAAATTCAACAACGTCAACCTTTGTAGTCCTATGAAGTCTTCTATAACTTTTGTCAATTGGATTCCATTGGATTTGGTGATGTATTATGTGTAGACATCCCACTTAAGAACTGGAAAATGGAACGAATCTAAAAGATCATTGTCTACAAGCACACCCTTATCATGCTTGCCATAGTGATGCTCAATTTTTTTAATTCTTGAGTCGTGTGCATTTTCTAGAACAACAACTATGGTTTT
The DNA here is from genome assembly GCA_000404065.3 of Pinus taeda. Taxonomy (NCBI): domain Eukaryota; kingdom Viridiplantae; phylum Streptophyta; class Pinopsida; order Pinales; family Pinaceae; genus Pinus; species Pinus taeda. Next base: position 264,283 of record APFE031638676.1, on the reverse strand, counting down.
CGTCACAACTGCGGTGTGATGGTGATACACAAGGAACGTGGGGTTATATGAAATGGAGTAGATTAGTAATGTTGTGTTAATTCCCCATTTAGAATAAAACCCAAGATGCTTATCATTTTCTTATCAAGTGCTTAAAGATCAACCATGTTTTCTTAATTAACCAATTCCCTTGAGAGTTTCCTATGTAAATCTTATAAACAATTTAACATAAAAACATATGCTAAACAACAAAAATAACAACAAAGAACATCAAAATACAACACACAACAAATATATTTGATGAGGAGTTCACCCCTCCTGGACTACATCTCCTTGGTCCAGTTTCCAATGCCTAGGCCTCTCTATTATGCTCAACATTATAGAAAAATTGTGTTTACAATGCTGAAATGCCTCTGAAACCTATCTCAATGAGTTCAAAATTGCCAAAACTACTAGAATTGACCCTTTTTGCAACCAAATTGGTTAAGAACTAAAGCATTTATGACTTCTCCTAGTTCTCCCACTATTCGTTCCACAAAATTCTCCGCCTCTTGCATGATCCTACAAATTAGCCCCAAAAACTGCTAAATGTGCAAATATTTTTCCGCGTGGTGGGCTGTAATCTATTGGTCGTACCACAAGTCGCAATAGAGGATGTCTGGTGATGATAAACTGTGGGATTCTGTCATTTTGTGTGATTGCAATATGCGATTGTAGATTACCACATCGAAATTGGGGCCAATATCACATCGCAACACCCGACCTTACTGAAGGTGATTACCTTAAGTCCTCCTTTCCTATGATTACAATATGCGATATTGTAAATCACAATCGGCACTACCTGGGGGGCGATTATTAACCTGAACCACCTACCACTTGTGATATACGATATGTGAGGGCCAATGGCAGGCTACCACTTGGCACCTCCTCATTCACTGAAGGGTTATGCCACGTCATCCAATCCTGTGATGTAGACAAGTCAAACATGAACTTTAACTTTCTCTAACTTCTGCATACGAACTAAGATTTGAGTGTCATTCACATCGTTGGATTTAGAATGATGGGATATTCAATCTAAAGTTGAGTTTAACAAAATTCTGACAATTTGATTTTTCAACATAAACTTTAGCACCTAATCACTCCTCCCCACTGGAAGCCTTTTGGAGCCCAGAAGGATCACGTTCAATTATTGAAAATATGACGGTATTATTCCCTCACCTTCCCTTCTTCAATCTATTTTCATTTGATGGATTTGTACCTTTGGGACCCACTCAAAGATAATCAACATTTCCCCTCTTTGATGACCTTGTTCTTCTGCCAAGTATGGTGTCTTACTAAAGCTCATCAAGGAATTCTGGAGAAAAATATTCAATTGATGGAATATTTACAGTTTCTCCTTGATCTTCAATCAAAGGAGGTTCATAAAATATCAAATTTTCAACATTAACAACATCATAAATTTGCATATATGAAAGCAAATCAAGCTTGAAAGCATTATTACCAATCTCTTCCAGAATTTTAAATGGACCATAACGAATTGGTTTCAAATTTTTACCTTCACCTTGAAGTCTTTCCTTGCTAATGTAGAGCCAAACCTCATCACCTACTTGAAATTGATGATCCACATGATGCTTATCATGCCTTGCCTTATATTTTCCTTGACTCTTTTCTAGTTGTTCTTGAACTCTTTAGTGAATCAACTGAATTTGCCCAATGAATTTCTTTGCTTTGTCTATGTCTCTATGTCCATCTACAACTACATCTTTCTCAAATATTAAATCCAAAGGTGATTTAGGAAAATAACTAAGACATGCCTCAAAAGGCGAAGTTAGAGTAGAAGATTGATTTTCTCAGTTGTAAGCATGCTGAATATAATGCAACTATTCATCCCACAACCTAGGATGTTTGCTGCAATATACTCTTAGCAAATGAATAATTGTTTTGTTAACCAATTTAGTTTTACCATATGTTTGTGGATGTGTTCATGATGCTAGACTCACCAACATGTTAGGGGATCTCCCTAGTAAGAAGTCCCAATTATACCTCAGACTATTTGGTGTAGGAGTACCAACAGTGGGTCGTACGTTAATGCCTTGACCGTGATTTAACATAGAGGCAAGAATGTGTCCTTATTGGTAGCAAGGGTGTGACAACTGCAGTAAGTCAAGGAAGGTGCATGAGAGGTTCTAACACATGGAGAGTGAGGTGAGTGCACCCCTTGGAAACCTGTAATAGTACATGGCTTGGAAGGGAAAACACAAGAAAAGATGCATCACAAGTTGGAAAGCAAGCTAGAGAGCAATCCAAAGTGATGGTTAAACCAACAACACATTTAAGAAAGATTCATACACACTTATACATAATAGTCCATACATGCATGCATAAGAAAACAAATACATATATCATTTAGAGTAAACCAGATAACAAAGAATACAATACAACATATGCATGAAACATGTTGGCTCTGTTATGTTAATAAGTGTAAGTTCGAGTCATATAATACATCCATGTCCAACCACTAGTTTTGATAACGGAACGTTACAGCCACAACCGCTTGCTCCTCCAAAGAGATGTACTAGCTCTGCATAGTGGAGAAGCCAAGGCTCATTACAATCTTGTCCAAGATTTCTCTAAGATACTCCTATCAAAGCTTGGCTGACAAAAAGCCTTTACAATGAGTTATGAGGTTCTATTTATAGCAAATGGTGGGGTGAACCTTGACATTCCCCTTTGTGACAGTTCATCTACCCTCATGAAATTTCATTTACTCTATGACTGTTACATCCAACTATCAACACTTGAATTTCCACTTGATAAGATGTTACATTACAATGCACATGTGCCCATGTGAGACAAAACAGCTTGAGAAAGCCATGCAAGAAATCACTGACACTTTGTCCATTGTGATGAGACCAACTCTTTGACATGCTTGTGATGGTGAATGTGGTGAGCTGATGCCAAGCTTGGTCATTTGTGATGGTGTGCATGTGCCCTATGGTGACATCTCACTGAAGCAAACTCTTGCCTCCATTGCATCTTGGTTCATTGGTGTGGCTCCTCCATCCAACTCATATGCTAATATGCATATGGTCTTCTTGGGTGCAGTCAAACCTACAACACACTGGTCATACGCATCAATTGTCAACTACATGTTCAGCTCCAGTTGGACTTGCTTCTTGTCTTTGCCTCTGTGAGTGTGCCAAATGGGTTAGATCACATGTGTGTGCATAACGACATGCATGTTGCTAAATTCCCTTGCATCTGATCGACAACACCACTCACCATGTCTGCTCAGTGCCAGTTGCTAGGATGAATGTATAACTTGTACAGGTGCAGTTTCATCCGTCTGTGCATGTTGTACCCCCTGTTGTACTTGTTCTTGCTACAACTCATTCTCTCATCTTTGAAACTATTGTTCTTCCTTGAGTTGTTGCCTGAGCACATGCAACTCCTATTCTATTCCATTTTCTATCTTCACGTGATCTTCATGTCACATCATCACCTCATAGCCTCAGTCTCCAAAGTTTCTTTCACCACAAGTAGATCTGCTTGAGCTTGAAACTTTGTTCCGCCTCTGTCTTGTCAACAACCTTCCTCTAGCATTTGTTTCATTTGGTATGCTTCCTTCAGCTGTTGTTCATGATGCTTCTTGCTATGATGCTACTTCCATCATATCTTGATGTCCTTGTCTATGAACAACTTGATGTCTTTGTGGGTAGGCAAGTTCATAAACACTTGATCAACTACATACCCAAGTGTGCTTTGAAGAGTGTCTTCGACTCATCAGAGGTAGATGAACACCTATGATACCTAGAGACATGGCAACACTCATGGCAAGCAATTTGTCATTTGAAAACCAAAATGAACTTGAGAACTGACTTGCAACATACCTGTGTGACTGATCATGAAGGTTGCACAATTTCCTCTAGGAGGTTAGGAGATTGACTACCAAGACTTTCCAAGGCACAGTCCAGGATGTGTGGAGGTTGATTGACTACTGGAACTACACAATGAAAAGTACTACTTGGATGCTGACTACTGGAATTGTGCAATGCGCAATCTTAACTAGCAATGGTTGCAGGCTCACTGACTGCATTGTGCAATTTTCTGGGCCAACAGTCACTGTCCCTCATAATGGCATAATGCAAGACTGGAGGAGAGTCACTAGGAATAAATGCACATTTCCTGAGAGGAAGATAGAGCCTTCCCTTTTAGGATTGTGCAATGCTATCTTGGTGAGGCACAATCTGGGCCAAGGCTGCCCAAACCCGCCGATGGGAAACTAAAAGAGAATATGAATGTGAATGCATGGTGATACTAAGTGTAAGCATAAGTGAATGATTGTGCATGTAAACGCTGAATGACAGATTTATAAAATGGAACAACATGCATGTGGGTGAGGCGAGTTGCCAAATCGGTGACCATTCGTGAAAAATAGTTTCATGCATGCGACAATAGTGAGATGTTAACGAAAACTAAAACAGTACTAGTAAAAGCTAGTATGTATCAAAACGACAACACGTGCTCACTAAAATAAAACAGACATCATTCGTATGAAGAGAAATACAAAAAGCACCAAAAATTCAACACAAGATGTGGAAGGCGGGCTTACCCTAAAACAATTGAGTTGAATTTGTTGAAGACTCCTAGATACTATGTGGGATGCCAGAGCTACAACGTTGATGTCAGGAATGAGATCTGCGGCATCCAGTTTATGAGTTCTGGTAAAATTGAAGAAGTGACGCACATGCCACAATTCTAGGAAGAGAGACACTTGGTGGGAGGTTTCTGAAACGATCTTTTCATGCAACCAATAGTTGCTAAAAGTAGATCCTTGAATCAAGGGATGACTTTGCGTTCTCCCTTGGGAGAAGTGGCCCATGCATGAAAATTGTTCTTTCTCAGTCTCGGAGGGAACTGATCAACTCAACTGCACATGCAAGAGGATGCTCAACTACTGGGAGAAAATATGCTTTTCCATAAGGGAGTTGGTCTAGCTTCCTAGGAGATTTGTGCAATTCCTAAGTAGAGAAGCTGACTGCTGGCCAGCATTTCACAATTCCTAGGCTCAGTAAACCTTCTAGGAAGAATTGCACAATTTTCTGGATGAAGCCTAACTGGCAGAATTGTGTAATTCTTGAGCCCATCAGGTTGCCAAGCTGCATTGTGCAATTTTTGGAGGGAAGGATGGTTGCCCTCTAAAATTGCACAATTTCTTGAGGGAGCTGCTCAACCTACACCTGGACCAAGTCTAGAGAAACAAACTATGAGGGGAATGCATCAAGCTCTGGTAGACAGGCTACCATTTTGCAAGAAAATCACTAGAGCTTGTGTACTTGACAAAGCAAGACATGCTGCTGTGAAAGGTTTGTAGGGAGGCTCCAAAATGAAGTTAAGGAAAAATTTTGGAGGGTGGTTGTAGCTGCTACAACACTTGGTGACGGACTGATAGAAATCTAGCTCTCTGAATGGACCTTGTTTGTGAAAAACAAGTCTAACACCTTCGAAAGTATTGTTCAGTTCTTAGTTCATCTTGGTTTCACACTAGATTTATTGTAAGATGTAGCATCTGTCAAACTATTGGTTGATTGACACAAATTCCAAGCCAAGGCAACACAATTATTTCGATTGGGTTTGAGGGGTATATTTGTGCAAAAATTGTATAGTCTTAAGAGTCTTAGTTTCATCTCTAATGTTGCTCCACTGCTAGCAGGTCTGGATAGTACCCCGACAGAGTCACGCAGGAACACAAACATCGCTCCGCTACCAGCGAGCCTAGTCAGTACCCCAATGGAGTTACTTACATCACCTCTCTGCACAGGAAACCTTTCTCTTCTTTCACCTTATTTATTTTTCATTTTTCATTTTTCATCTTCACAACTATGCATTGCACTTATTCATTTCAGAGGCAGAAGAGTGATCCCAACTTATTCAGAGCAGAATAGGTTGTTCCTTCAGAGAAGTAGTTTATTATATTCCCCTGATGTTCTTGTTAATATTTTCTCCCTTACCTTACTCTACTTGACTGAGCTGACAAGGGTTAACCCAAAAACAACCACCTAGAGTAGGTGACACTAGTTAGCATGCAGACATTGTGTTTTCACCAAGGTTCACTTTGAACAATTTGTATTTTCCATTGATGTGTCATGGACTGAGAGTAACAAGTTCTTCATACAGAGGCAAGATGAAAAATAACCATGTAGTGATAGTTCTATAAGGCCTCTTGTAATTCACCTAGCTTGTTTCAAGAGTAATACATGGTTTCATGCGAAACTCATCTACGAACGAAAAATCAAACAAACAAATAAGAACACTAAGCAAGAGCAAAAGAAAAAGTGAAAGCAAAGCTAGCAAGCAAACAAGCAAGAAAACAAACAAAAAAATCATGTAAGAAAACAAGCATGCAAGCAAACCAACTGAAATCAAGCACTCCTCCTACTCCGAGACTATGGTGCATGGGCCTGATCAAGTGAAGTGAAATTTCCAATGCATCCACTGGCACATTTGTTGACCCATGTTAGTGAAGGCTTGGTCTGTGAGAAACCCAGTTGTGCGGACCAGCAAGCAAGAAAGATATAACAATGAAGACAACCACACTTGATGTTTCAAAGTGCCCACGGGACATAAGTGAGTGCAAGTGCATGACGAGTAGTCTGTGGACTTATTACAGTGTTATGTGACACTATGTGTAGATTTTAAGCATAAGCACACTCTTGGTTGTGACATGCGAGAAAACAAAATAAACAAAGACAATTTGCATTGTGCACGTGTGCTTGCAATGTAAGATTCCTCCAATGCATAGGTGATGGGATCATTCAGTGTGAGTGGAGGAAGCATGATTTGTGCGTGATATTGATCTTCAATGCATATATATGAGTAATGAGGAGCCCCTGGTGATTGGACAATTTCCTAGTCAGAAGTGAAACTAACCCCAAGAGAGTGAGGGCCTAACATAACCATCAACTCGGGCTAAAGTGCCTGAACAGTTTTGGGTGTTTCGAATTCATCGTCAGATAGATTGTCTTAAACTGGTGGCTTCATAAAATTAACTGCAATAGAATCATGATCATGATCAAATATGGGAGTAAATGGATCACGATAGCCATGATTAGAAAAATCAATGATTTCATCGGCATCCTCATGATCTTATGAATCAAACAGAGGGGTAGATGAGAAGTGAACAAATTCATCCTATGTGTTTGTGGAAAAGGCAGATGAAAGATCAAGTGGATTTTCAATGAATAACTCATCCTCTCCATTGTCGAATGATGGATTGACATCCGGTGTGTCCTGTGAGTGATCAACAATGGGTGCATCTGTGGATGAAGATACACATGTGAAATCATGCATGGCAGGTTCACCAAAGATGTTAGGAAGGAACAGAGGGGGCTCAGACGGATGGGACTCATCCGTCGCCGGGTGTTGATGCTCAAGATCCCAATCATAGTCTTCATGAATGATAGCGCATATTGGTTTTGCAACACCAACTCCATCAGTGGCTTCTTCCTCGTTCACAACAAGTGTAGAGCCCATAATGGAAGAAAACAAGACAATATCATTTGGAGGAACAACTGAGTGCGAAGGTGGAGGTTGTGGAAAAAAATGTGTATGACAACTCGATGGCCTCACAACCAAATTTGTGCGAAAATTAAGTGAAGTGATGTTGGGAGTATGTGACTGCTGAACAGGTGTGTGAGCATGATCCTTAAAATCACTCTTCTGTGGCAGAGCTGTTTGATGAGGGGACGGATGAAAATCACTTGTGACAGTGACCACATCCGTCTGTGATTACGCATCTCCAACGCTCAAGAATATTGAGTGAGGCATGATTTCAAAATTCTTCTTGGGACAAGAAGATTTCTTAATGCAATTTTCTAATCAGTCCCAAAGGTAAACAAATTTCATCTGGATCTTCGGAGCTTAAAACTGCAAACAATGGAAGCGCTAACAAAAATCCATAGTTGATTCAAGCGGAGCCTTCCATTGTTGTAACATTTTTTTGTCAAGATGTTCTCGATCAAAATGATAGAAAGTGTCTTCAATGAGATCACAAAAGTGTTGAAGTGAGTGCATGTTGTCCGCCGATAGGTTTCACGGCCACCAATGTGGGGATTCGCGAAGTGTGTATGAAAGCAACAAATTCGCTTGTTCATCAGAACATCCATCTTCCTCGTGAAGCATGGAAATAAAGTCATGTAAGAACTCAAGACAGGGACTTCACCTTCACCATCATACGTGTAAGTGATCGAAAAACTCCCTCGTGATGGTGACACCTTCATGATTCGAAAAACATTGTGGAGGGAGAAGAGTGCAAGAATCCATCATGGATATGAAAAGGTTAAAAATAGGATGAGAGGACACAGCTTATCATGTGTCCCTCCTTCTAGTGCCAGAAATGTTGACGGTGCTAGACCTGCCAACATGTCAGGGGATCTCCCTGGTAGGAAGTCCTAATTAGACCTCAGACTATTTGGTGAAGGAGTCCCAACAGTGGCTTGTATGATAATGCCTTGACCGTGATTTCACATAGAGGAAAGTAAGATGTCCCTATTAGTAGAAAGGGTGTGACAGCTACAGTAAGTCAAGGAAGGTGCATGAGAGGTTCTAACACATGGAGAGTGAGGTGAGTGTGCCCCTTGGAAACCTGTAATAGTACGCAGCTTGGAAGGGAACACACAAGGGAATATGCATCACAAGATGGAAAGAAAGTTAGTGAGCAATCCAAAGTGATGGGTAAACAATCAACACATTTCAGAAAGATTCATACATACTTATATAGAATAGTCCATACATGCATGCGTAAGCAAAAAAATACATATATCATTTAGAGTAAACTAGATAGCATATAATACAATACAACATATGCATGAAACATGTTGGCTCTATTATATTAAGAAGTGTAAGTTCAATTCATACAATACATCCATGTCCAACTGCTAGTTTCGATAGTGGAACGTTACAGCCACAACCACCTACTCTTCCAAAGAGATGTACTAGCTCTGCACAGTGGAGAAGCCAAGGCCTGTTACAATATTGTTCAAGCTTTCTCTAAGATACTCCTATCGAAGCTTGGCTGACAAAAAGCCTTTATAATGAGTTATGAGGTTCTATTTATAGCAAAAGGTGGGGTGACCCTTGACATTCCCCTTTGTGATAGTTCATCTACCCTCATGACTTTTCATCAACTCAATGACTGTTATATCCAACTATTGACACTTGAACTTCCACATGACAAGAAGTTACTTTACAATGCACATGTGCCCATGTGAGACAAAATGGCTTGAGAAATCCATGCAAGACATCACTAACACTCAATCCGTTGTGATGAGACCATCTCTTTGACATGCTTATGATGGTGAAGGTGGTGAGCTGATGCCAAGCTTGGTCATCCGTGATGGTGTGCATGCGCTCCATGGTGACATCTTGCTGAAGCGAACTCTTGCCTCTGTTGCATCCCAGTGCATTGGTGTGGCTCCTCCATCAAACTCTTCTACTAACATGTGCATGGTCTTCTTGGGTGCGGTCGAACCAGAAACACGCTAATGCATAGTGTCCTTGTTGACCTTCCAGTATGTGTTGGTGGTCATGTGCATCAACTATCAACTACATGTTTAGCTCCAGTTGGACTTGCTTCTTGTCTTTGCCTCGGTGAGTGTGCCAAATGGGTTAGATCGCATGCGTGTGCACAATGACATGCATGCTTCTAAATTCCATTGCATGCGATCAACAACACCACTCACCATGCCTGCTCCATGCCAGCTGCTGGGATGAATCTATAACTTGTACAGGCACTGTTTCATCTGCGTGTGCATGTTGCACCACTTGTTGTACCTATTCTTGCTGCAACTCATTCTCTTGTCTGTGAAGCTCCTATTCATCCTTGAGTTGTTGTTTGAGTGCATACAAGTCCTTCTCTGTTCCATTCTCTACCTTAGCGTGATCTTCATGTCGCACCGTCACCTCGTAGCTTGAGTCTCCAACATTGCTTTCACCACAAATAGATATGCTTGATCTTACAACTTTGTTCTACCATTGTGTTTTCAACAACCTTCATCTTGCATTTGGTGCATCTAGTATGTTGCCTTTAGCTGTTGTTCATGGTGCTGCTTGTTGTGATGTTGTTGCCATCATATCTTGATGTCCTTGTCTACGAACAACTTGATGTCTTCATGGGTAGGCAAGTTCATAGATACTTGATCATCTCCATCCCCAAGTGTGCTCTGAACGGTGTCTTCGACTTTGCTCTCCTAGAAACCATTGTACTTGTGTTGCTGAGAAGCAGATGAACACCTGTAATACCTAGAGACATGGCAACACTCATGGCAAGCAATCTATTAGTTGAAAACCAAAATGAACTTGAGAACTGACTTGAAGCATACCTGTGTGACTGATCACGAAGGTTGCACAATTTCCACCAGGAGGTTGGGAGACTGACTGCGAAGGTTGCACAAGGCATAGTCTAGGATGTCAGGAGTCTAACTGGCTACTGAAACTACGTAATGCACAGTCCAACTTAGCTACTGACTACCGGAATTACGCAATGCGCAATCTTAGCTAGCAATGGTTGCAGGCTCAGTGATTACATTGCGTAATTTTCTGGGCCAGCAGTCATTGTCCCTCGGAATTGCACAATGAAAGACTGGGGGATAGTCATTGGGCAGAAATGTGCATTTCCTGAGAGGAATATAGAACCTTCCCTTTCAGAATTGTGCAGTGTTGTCTTAGTGAGGTAGAGTCTGGGCCAAGGCTGCCCAGACCCGCCGATTGGAAACTGAAAGCGAATGTGAATGTGAATGCATGGCAATATTGAGTGTAAGCATAAGTGAATGATCATGCATGCAAATGGTGAATGATAGATTCAGAAAATGGAAAAACATGCATGTGGGTGAGGTGAGTCATCGAATCGGTGATTGTTCATGAAAAATAGTTTCATGCATGTGAAAATAGTGAGATGTTAACGAAAACTGAAATGCTGCTAGTACAAGCTAGTATGTATCAAAACTATAGAAAGAGCTCACTGAAATGAAGCAGAAAACAATCATATGAAGCGAAAGGTAAAAAGTGCTAGAAATGCAACACAAGACATGGAAGGTGAACTCTCCCCAGAACAATTGAGCTGAATGTGATGATGACTCCTAGATGCGATGTCAAATGCTAGAGCTGTAAGGTTGATATGAAGAATGAGCTCTACAGCATTCAGTTCATGAGTTTTGATAAAATCGAAGATGTGACGCACATGCCACAAATCTAGGAAGAGCAACACTTGGTGGGTTGTTTCCGAGATAATATTTGCATGTAACCTCCAACTGCTAAAAGTAGATCCTTGAATCAAGGGATGCCTTTACATGTTGCCTTGGGAGAAGTAGCCCATGCATGAAAATTAGTTTTTCTTGGTCCTGGAGGGAACCATTCAATTGAATTGCACAGGAAAGAGGCTACTCAACTGCTGGGAGAAAATGTGCATTTTCGAAAGAGAGCTCGACTGACTGCCTAGGATATTTGCGTAAATCTGGGTAGAGAAGCTGACTGCTACTTAGGATTGTGCAATTCCTGGGCTGGGAAGCTTGCTGGGAAGAATTGTGTAATTTTCTAGATGAAGCATGACTGGCAGAATTGCACAATTCTAGAGCCCTGTAGGCTGCCAGATCGAATTTTACAATTCTGGAGCCCAGCAGGCTACCAAACTGAATTGCGGGATTTCTGGAGGGAAGGTTGGTTTCCCTCTAGCATTGTGCAATTTCTTGAGGGAGTTTCTTAGCCTGCAATTAGACCAAGTCTGGAGAAATAGCCTGTGAGGGGAATGCATCAAACCTTGATAGACAAGCTACCTTTCTACAAGAAAATCGCTAGAGCTTGTGTACTTGATGAAGCAAGACGTGTTGCTGTCAAACTTTGGTAGGGAGGCTCCAAAATGAAGCTAAAGCAAAATTTTTGACGGTGGTTGTAGTTTCCACAATAAGATGGAAGGTTTTACTTTTCTTCATCTCAAAGCCCATCAGGTTCCATAACCTTGACCAAAAATTCCCAACAAATCAAGAATCACGATCACTTACAATAGAAGTAGGTAACCCAAAATGAACTTGTTGACGGTGTTGGACCCGCCAATATGTCAAGGGGATCTCCCTGGTAATAATTCCCAATTATACCTTTGACCGTTTGGTGTAAGAATCCCAGTAGTGGGTTGTAAGGTAATTCCTTGACCATGATGTCGCACAGAGGCAAGTAGGATAACTCTATCAGTAGCAAGGGTGTGACTGATGCAATGAGTCAAGGAAATTGTATGAGAAGTTCTAACACATCAAGGGGAGGTGAGGGTGAAGGTGAGTTCCAAGTTGAAAGGGATGAGTCCCAACTTGGCTAGGAACACACAACACAAAAGGACATGCATAGCTTCCAGTGGAGCAGTCCACTCGGATGCGACAGTCACAACTTTACAATGTAAGATAACACGTACAACACTCATGGATCAATCTGAGATGAGTGCAACGGTTGTTACAACAAGGTTCATGTGAAAGGTCTGTCTGATGTCCAGTAGAGTAGTCATCACGAATGGTGACAACATTAACAACATATGCAAGACATTAACAATAAAGTTCATATAATTTCATACAAATGATTTCATACACAAATACGTAAGTTAAACAACATATATCATTAAGGCAACCAGAGTAGTCCAACTACAATAACAACATATGCATCAAAATGTGTTGGCTCTTGTTATATAAATAAGTGTAAGTCACAATCATACAATACATCCATGTAAACCTACTAGCCCCAACAGTGGAACGTTACAGCCACATCCACCTTCTCCTCCAAAGAGATGAACTAGCTCTGTGCAGTGGAGAAGCCAAGGCGTGTTACAATATTGTCCAAGCTCTTTCCAAGATAGTCTTATCAGAAGCTTGGTTGACCAAAAGCCTATACAATGAGTTATGAGGGAATATTTATAGTGAACGGTGGGGTGACCCTTGACATTCCACTTTTTTATAGTTCAACTACACTCATGACTCTTCACCTACTCTATGGCTTTTATATCCAACCATTGACACGTGACTTACACTTTACATGACTAATGCACATGTACTCATGTGAGACAACATGGCTTGAGCAAGCCTTGCAAGACATCACTGACACTCGGTTTGCTGTGATGAGACCAACGCTTTGACATGCTTGTGATGGTGAAGGTGGTGAGCTGATTCCAAGCTTGGTCATTCGTGATGGTGTGCATGCATCTTTTGGTGACATCTTGCTGAAGCGAACTCTTGCCTCTGTTGCAACCAGTGTATTGGTTCGGCCCCTTCATCCAACTCATCTACTAACATGTGCATGGTCTTCTTGCGTACGGTGTTAGCTCCTGCTGCAGCAGGTATTCATTTTTCATGATTGGCATTTCACAGGCCAAATATGTCGTACTTTGCTTGCTGCAATGCTCCATATTTGCTCAAACAGTCTCCAAATGAAGAAGGATCCTTCAAGATCCATTCAATTGCCTTCAAATTTTGTAAAAGTTTTCCTGGTATCGCTACTTTTAGTTAAAGGGAGGTCCAAACAGTTTAATCTTGGTCTCCCTAGGTTTAAATTTCATGTTTTAGAATATAGAGATTGTAAGTCGGTCCAAACAGTTTAATCTTGGCAGACTCTTAGATAGGTAGAGAAACAGAAGAGTCCAATAGTTTAATCTGGGCTCTGGAAGAAATAAGGGTAGCATGTAGATAGGAAGATATCAAAAGAAAAATGTATGATGGGTTTGGAAGTCTAAGTGTACCCCCAAGCAAAAGAAGAAAAATGCTAGGAAGTAGGCTGGGTAGGTAGTTCTGAGGCTGTTGAAATGCTGACAAGTTCCAAGTTTGCAGGTATCATATCATGTAGAACATAATCAGCAAAGATTTGTAAGCAAAAGGTTCAAATGAGGTATAACTAACTCCCCTTTTCTGCTTTTCCCCAATCATTAACTAACATCCCAAAAAAGAGGTCAAGATCTGCTTGGCGCCTCTTCAATCCATCATCTTCATCACTCTAGTTGAGTAAAGATCTGCTTTGCTCAAAGTTGTTCCATATCTTCTCCCGAAGTATGGTCCTTTCCCCCTGCAACAGCCTAAGTTCCCCCTGAACTTAGCACTTTCTTATCATCTCCATGTTAATCACTAACATTATTATGTAGCTCCCTATGTTCCCCGTCCTCATATTAATATTAAGTAAATTCCCCTATGTAATATTCCCTCCCCCTGGTTGAGAAATAACCATAGCAAGTCCCGGGAATTGCTTAGTTTATCAGAAACTAAGCAAGAACCCAACCTCCGAAACCACCTATCGCATACTATGGACTCCTTCCTAAGTATAAAACTCCCCCGAAGTAGTCGGACCCCTTCCGAAACTTCAAAGGCCCTTCACACCCACTTACTTACCTTTTCCCCCCTTCAAAGTCGTTTTCGCATCGCAACCTCGCCATCTCACTTTCATGCAAAACATTGCCCATCCCTTCCTCGCCGATGCGACATCGCGAAATCGGCGATCGGCGATCGCAAGCGCCGAGTGTCCAATCCGTTCACCCCTCCGTCTCCCCCGATGCGATATCGCGATATTGCATATCGGCAATCGCAAGCACCACACGCCCAACCCAATGATCCCCCTCTTTCCCGCCGACGCGATATCGCTATATCGCATCGGAGTCTCTTCACCACAGTCCACCAGTACCCCACCACGTCGTGCTGTACCAGGGACCCACCAATGACGTCATCCGTCGTACAGCCGACGCATTGCTTATGTCAGCAGCCAAAAAAGCCGAAAAACCTTCACGCAAGAAGAAAAGTCGCACTTTGGAGCTCTAGATCAAGAAACAGAGGCAGTTTTCGATGCACAAATAGCGCGAAGCGCTATTCGCCCATCGCTATGGGAAATAGACCATTTTGAGGAATCTTCAAGGAATCTTCTGATTACCGAGCCCACTGCGTGCCGAAAAAGCCCGAAATCACCCAATCGTGCCTAAGGATTCGGTTTAAAGACAGCAGCAGATCATTCACAGAGTTCAAAGTGTATCAGATCAAATCAGCAGGCTTCAAGCATGTCAAAGAGTATCAGTCGACGGTGGAAATCATCAATGTAGCGGCAAAGTGTATCAGAGAATATCTTGAGCAGCGGCCCAAAGCAAGAGAAATTGAATATCTTCCAGCAGATTCACAGAAGGAGAGCAAAATCACTTGAAGCTCTCAAATCATAATAATTGCACATTCAATTCGCACCAAAGCCGAACTGCAGCCCCAAAGCACATTCACTACAGCAGCAATGCATCTGGTCCCCAAGGGCCACCTCGTCACCTGTTCCGATTCAGCTACCCCCAGCGCAGCCAAAAAGATTTACTTGCATTTATTTCCAGCAAGCATTTAGATTTTGAAGAGTTCTAAGCATACCTGTCACAGTCACTTGTAATGATGTCTTCCTGATATTTTGTTTATAAATACCACCCGAAGCGATATTGTAAAGGGTTGGTTGGTTGGTAGTAGTAGTTGTTGGTTAGCTCCAGCAATTTTCCCTGAGTAAAGACTCGCACTGTAACTGTCATATTTTTCATAATCAAAGATTGCTGAAAGCATGGATTGCGAAACAACTTGTTGTTCTCTCTTGGCCAAGGAATGATCACGGAATTCCTGTGTCTCTGCATGATCCAATAAGTGTTCTTCCTCCCTGTTTATTTTATGTTTTTATCATCTTTCCGTCATTCTAAGTTGCAGGAAAAAAAATAGCTTAAGATTTGTTTAAGTACACCTTAAGTTCAATTTCTGCACTTTTCGATGTTTTCTTCTGAAACGGTCATGAGCTAGAATTCTTAACTGCTCTAGTTTACCCTGTTTCTTTAGTATATGGGTGCATGTCTTTGGAATTCTTAACTGCTCCGGGATCCCACTCATCCATTTCTCCCCTTTGTCAGCATGATGAAATGATTCTCTTTTGCCTTTCATCCCTGATGTTCATTCCGTACTTTCAGCAGCTTGAATGTTGTATCCTGCGTGGCTATCCCGCTCCGTATCCCCTTGTGACCAAGAAAACGCTCGCATGCCCCAATCTGTGACTCCATGCCCAATGGTTCAAAACTTATAACACTTTACTGTGCCTCTTTACTCGAGAATCCTACCTTCCTCCCAATCACAGTCAACATTCCCTTGAAGTCAGAAAGCTAGCCTAAAATCATCAACTAAGGTTGAATCCAAATCAACTGAGGTTGAATCTAAAGGAGAGAGCCCTCTCTAATTGCAGGTGGGCTAGAACCTGCAATCAGAAGATTGGTTTGTGGTTACCTCGGTTACCTCGGCCGTATCCCTAATAGGAGCCTAGGGAAAACCTGAGTGATAACAATCTCCTTTCTTATCCTTGAGTACTTCTATTTCCATTGTTTCGATGAGCTTGGGAGAAGACTCTGTTTCCCACCACCTGAGGAGGGTACCTGTAAAACATTGAATGATACTTCTACAGGCATCTATCTTTGATTTTTCTCTGAGACACATGAGCTTATATTCTGTGTACATTATGTCAATCATTTGGCATATCTGGCCAATGCTCATGTTGTCTATGTTCCATTCCCTGTGAGAATCAGGAAGAAGGTATGGGCTTCAGGTAATTTTCCATTGCCTTCAATGTCAAGAGCAGAGTATCTAGAAAATCTATGTTCTGGAGGCTCATAGATAGGGAAAATATGTGTCTCTTGGGATTTCTTCTCTACTTCTTTGGCTTCTGCTTCGACCTTTGCTTCTTGAAATAGAGAAGCAATGCTGATGTGTTCCGATTTTTCAGCATCTGATGAAGAAACAATTTCTTTGGGGAATAAAGCAAGAAATTTATGAATGTTTCTGATTGAATTTTCAATCTTTATATTTCTTTTCATCAAAAAAGAATTTGGGACTGGTTTTTCTGCTTTTGTCAACTGAACTTTTTCAACTTTTTCTACTAGTCCGGTTAGAAGAGTTTTAGTTGTGTCAATATGACCAACTAATCTATCTCCTACATCTTGTATTTTGTTCAGTGAATATCTGGCATAAGTACGAGAAATACTGGAATCAAATTGCATTTTATTTAAACAGTTGTTCACACTATTTAATGAAATCTGTACAATATCTATCTGCTTCTTTACATCATTTGTCTTTGTTACATTCATCTCCAGACCTTTGAGAGCAGTATTGGTCCAGTTCAATTGTTCACTAGCCTTTTGGATTCTTCCATCAATTCCTAAGGCGCTGTCATCTTTTTGAACCAAGGGGATGGCTTTGGCTGCATTGGTATTTTCTCCTAAAACAATTCCTTTATATGGAGGAAATGTGGTAGGAGTCTCAATTTATGATCCATCTAATGTAGTCCATCCATGTTTATTGATTGTGGTACTGGAGGAGGCTCCAGTAAAAACATTAATGGGAGCAATCTTATCTTTCCAAGAATAGAAAGATATCCATGTATTGTTTACTTCCATGTACTGCTTCCAGTCACTTGCATACTATTTTTTCTGTGCAGGAGTGTATGTTTGGTCAAATTCTTCTGCTTGAGGATTTGTATACAAATCCCAGTTAAGAATAGCCTTTATCCATTTAGCACTGATTTTTTATTTCAAGCATCCATCCATAAGAAAGAAGAACTTGTGCATTTTCATAACTGCAAGTTTCTTACAATAAATAGGGAGTTGTTTAAACCTACACTCTGGAATCAACTGTGACTGTTCAAGTATTCGTAGACCATATTTGGGCTTTGCTGGTCTCATCAGGTAGGTCATCTCAGTTAATCTGGGGTCTTCTTCTTCAACTGTTTGCATCATAAGTACATGGTCTGAATCTGGTTCTGGCTCATGAGGATACGGGATGTCAGAACACTTAGGATTCGGACACGGGTTTATAGAAGTATAAGGATGAGCGACACCAGTTCTGGGATTATGAAATGAATGTACGTTTTTTTTAGCTAAGGTAAGCAAATTAATGACATCTTGACATTCTAGACTTTTTACTTCTAGAGATGAATAATTTACAAGCTGTGCTAACTCATATAACTGGTTATGTCTGCAGGAAGAGGATGCAGAACAAGTTGTATCTACAACAGAAGGATCTCTGTAATATTTGGAAGATTTACAAGCAATATCAATTCCTTGGTGGTCAATGGTAGACCTTCGCAGAAAAGATATAATAGCACCAGAAGGAGTTTCAGTAATATTTGTAGAGGTGATGTTTCTTGGCACTATTGGCTTAGGATTATCTACCGCCCAATGAGCTGGAAACTGCAAGTCTTGCCATTTGATCAGATGGTGTTCAACTTTTTGATTTCGGGGATCTATCTTGACAACAACACTAGACTTGGAGTCTCGACTAGGAGTATAAAAGATAGCTGGCCATAAAGTATTTGTGTGTCTCAAACAAGCCTTAGTCTGGATAGCTACATTGTTTCTCTTTTTCTTCATATTGAAACTTGTTGTTTGGATTTGCAGCTGAAGGATTTCTGCAATGGTTTCGTCATATACATACACAGAGAAGTTTGGATAGCAATCAAAATACACAGGGCCATTAGACAAGGGTGCCACTATTCCACCAATGATGGAATCAGTATACCTATTGTGAGTCATATCTCGGACTGTTGCAAGCACAAAAGTATGTAATCCTTTATGGACTAAAGGATTAATTCCAACACGAATACAACCTAGATGCAGATAATTTGTCTTCAATTTCTTTGCTTCAACTTGTAAAGGTTTGGGATCCAACAGAGATATTGTTTGGATACTATCAAAGTTTTCCTGGACTTGACTATCTGACTCTTTAATGCTTATTCTAGATGCAGCAATTAAATGAAAGGGAGCTAAATCACTCTAAACTTCAGAAGGGGATATCTGAGGTAATTCCCAACAGGCAGAAGGTTGTGTTTCTTCATATGTAAGTTCAACAGAGTTTAAGTTTCTACTTGAACTACTGGCTAACATATCTCTTAAAGGATTTTCCTCAACCTGAGAGTCTCTCTCTTCTAGTTCACAGAAAGAAATAGATTTCCTGAATGATTCCATTTTGATTATGAGTACTTTAGATTAGAGTACCAACCTTAAGAACTAGACATCACTGGCTCTAATACGTCTGGTTCTTAAGGTTGGTACTCTAATCTAAAGTACTCATAATCAGAATGGAATCATTCAGGAAATCTATTTCTTTCCGTGAACTAGAAGAGAGAGACTCTCAGGCTGAGGAAAATCCTTTAAGAGATATTTTCGCCAGTAGTTCAAGTAGAACCTTAAACTCTACTGAACTTACATATGAAGAAACACAACCTTCTGCCTGTTGGGAATTACCTCAGATATCCCCTTCTGAAGTTTATAGTGATTTGGATCCCTTTAATTTAATTGTTGCATCTAGAATAAGCATTAAAGAGTTCGTTAGTCAAGTCCAGGAAAACTCTGATAGTATCCAAACAATATCTCTGTTGGATCCCAAAACTTTACAAGCCGAAGCAAAGAAATTTAAGACAAATTATTTGCATCTAGGTTGTATTCGTGTTGGAATTAATCCTTTAGTCCATAAAGGATTACATACGTTTGTGCTTGCAATAGTCTGAGATATGACTCACAATAGGTATACTGATTCCATCATTGGTGGAATAGTGGCACCCTTGTCTGATGGCCTTGTGTATTTTGATTGCTATCCAAACTTCTCTGTGTATGTATATGACGAAACCATTGTAGAAATCCTTTGGCTGCAAATCCAAACAACAGGTTTCGATATGAAGAAAAAGAGAAACAATGTAGCTATACATACTAAGGCCTGTTTAAGAAACACAAATACTTTATGGCCAACTATCCATCATACTCCTAGTCGAGACTCCAAGTCCAGTGTTGTTGTCAAGACAGATCCCCGAAATCAAAAAGTTGAACACCATTTGATCAAATGGCAAGACTTGCAGTTTCCAGCTCATTGGGCAGTAGATAATCCTAAGCCAATAGTGCCAAGAAACATCACCTCTACAAATATTACTGAAACTCCTTCTGGTGCTATTATATCTTTTCCGCGAAGGTCTACCATTGACCGCCAAGGAATTGATATTGCTTGTAAACCTTCCAAATATTACAGAGATCCTTCTGTTGTAGATACAGCTTGTTCTTCGTCCTCTTCCTGCAGACATAACCAATTATATTAGTTAGCACAACTTGTAAATTATTCATCTCTAGAAGTAAAATGTCTAGAATGTCAAGATGTCATTAATCTGCTTACCTTAGCTGAACAAAACGTACATTCATTTCATAATCCCAGAACTGGTGTGGCTCCTCCTTCTACTTCTATAAACCCGTGTTCGAATCCTAAGTGTTCTGACATCCCGTTTCCTCATGAGCCAGAACCAGATTCAAACCATGTACTTATGATGCAAACAGTTGAAGAAAAAGACCCCAGATTAACTGAGATGACCTGCCTGATGAGACCAGTAAAGCCCAAATATAGCCTAGGAATACTTGAACAGTCATAGTTGATTCCAGAGTGTAGGTTTAAACAACTCCCTGCTGATTGTAAGAAACCTGCAGTTATGGAAATGCACAAGTTCTTCTTGCTTATGGATGGATGCTTGAAATCACAAATCAGTGCTAAATAGATGAAGGCTATGCTTAACTGGGATTTGTATACAAATCCTCAAGCAGAAGAATTTGACCAAGCATACACTCCTGCACAGAAAAAACAGTATGCAAGTGACTGGAAGCATTACATGGAAGTAAACAATACATGGATATATTTCTATTCTTGGAAAGATAAGATTACTCCCATTAATGTTTTTACTGGAGCCTCCTCCAGTACCACAGTTAATAAACATGGATGGACTACATTAGATGGATCACAAATTGAGACTCCTACCACATTTCCTCCATATAAAGGAATTGTTTTAGGAGAAAATACCAATGCAGCCAAAGCCATCCCCTTGGTTCAAAAAGATGACAGCGCCTTAGGAATTGATGGAAGCATCCAAAAGGCTAGTGAACAATTGAACTAGACCAATACTGCTCTCAAAGGTCTGTAGATGAATGTAACAAAGACAGATGACGTAAAGAAGCAGATAGATATTGTACAGATTTCATTAAATAGTGTGAAAAGCTGTTTAAATAATATGCAATTTGATTCCAGTATTTCTCATACTTATGCCAGAGATTCACTGAACAAAATACAAGAGGTAGGAGATAGATTAGTTGGTCATATTGACACAACTAAAACTCTTCTAACCGGACTAGTAGAAAAAGTTGAAAAAGTTCAGTTGAAAAAAGCAGAAAAACCAATCCCAAATTCTTTTTTGATGAAAAGAAATATAAAGATTGAAAATTCAATCAGAAACATTCATAAATTTCCTACTTTATTCCCCAAAGAAATTGTTTCTTCATCAGATGCTGAAAAATCAGAACACATCAGCATTGCTTCTCTATTTCAAGAAGCAGAGGCCGAAGCAGAAGCCAAAGAAGCAGAGAAGAAATCCCAAG
This sequence comes from Pinus taeda, assembly GCA_000404065.3. Classification (NCBI taxonomy): domain Eukaryota; kingdom Viridiplantae; phylum Streptophyta; class Pinopsida; order Pinales; family Pinaceae; genus Pinus; species Pinus taeda. Next base: position 242,844 of record APFE031638676.1, on the reverse strand, counting down.
AGACACAGATTTTCCCTATCTATGAGCCTCTAAAACATAGATTTTCTAGATACTCTGCTCCTAACATTGAAGGCAAGGGAAAATTACCTGAAGCCCATACCTTCTTTCCTGATTCTCACAGGGAATGGAACATAGACAACATGAGCATTGGCCAGATATGCCAAATGATTGACATAATGTACACAGAATATAAGCTCATGTGTCTCAGAGGAAAATCAGAGATAGATGTTTGTAGAACTATCATTCAATGTTTTACAGGTACCCTCCTCAAGTGGTGGGAAACTGAGTCTTCTGCCAAGCTCATCGAAACAATGGAAGCAGAAGTACTCAAGGATGAGAAAGGAGACATTATCCACAATCCAGATGGCACAGTTATCAGCAATATGATCGGCGCACTTACATCAATTATTCTGGAACATTGGTGTGGAAGTGAAACAGAGATAGCCAAAAAGCATGAGGTTATACTCATGAACCTCAAATGCCACAAAATGTCACAGTATGATGACTTTCATCGAGATTGGATGCAGCGAATATATGAGGTAAAAGATTCCAAAAATCTGTTGTGGAAACATGTATACCTCGCTGCTCTCGCCTCAAAATTTGTTGATTATATCAGAATGCAGGAAGTCTTCTAGTTGTCGTTTGAATCTTACACATGGGGTGAGATCTACTCACATATTACAAAGACACTGGTAAGTCTTTGTACGAGCTCAAAGGTGAATAAATCTTTGGAGAAATTATCCAGGTTTCCAGACAGAAAGTCCATTTGCAGCAAATATGGACTTACAGTAGATGATCCCTTGGTAAAGAAAAGAAAGTCTAAGAAAAGAGCCAAAAGAGAATTCAAGGCAACTTTCTACAAGAATAAGAGAAATTACCCGAAGGACAAAAGAAGAAAATACCCCACAAAGGATAGATATCAGAAGCAAAGAAATAAAGGGTATTACAGGTATGTGCCAAACACTCATTACTATAATCCCTTTGATATCCATCTACATTCTGCCAAGCAAGAAAAATGGAACAAAATCACTTGCTGGTTATGTGGGCAGAATGGGAACACCACCTGAAGATGTCCTCAAGGTGAAGAATCGAAGCTAAACAGAGGGAAAAAGACTGTTGGCTATGCCCAAAAAGCCAAACAAGTCAAAAAGGAGCATAGAGGACCTATTGTTTTCCTTAGATGTAACTCTGCTACTCATGTTACAAAAAGGTGCCCAATCTCACAATTAGGGATACAGCACAACAACACCAACTAGAAGAAACTTCTCTTGATTCTTTTAGCTCATCGACAGAAGCAGAACTACAGGCAAATATGGGCCAATATTCTGAATCAGACTCATCAGAATGCTCATGCTCTGATTCTGATGAATGTGCTTGCCATGCCTTGTATGAAGATGATTCTGATTATTCCAGCAGCTCAAGTGAAGAAGAGAGGGCAAAACCTCTAAAAGAAAAAGTACTTATGGCATCTGTAGATGAGGAAGCATAATTAAAAATTTTGTCTTAGATTCGAGCTATGGAGGATGGTGACATGAAGAATAGATTGATCGAAGCTTTCACAAATCAGCTGAAAACTAAAGCTTCTAAGGAATCAGGGAAGAAACCATTGTTTGTTGATGCATCCTATGAGCGCAATACGAAGTCTTTTCAAATGCATCACCAAAAACCAGGAAGAGTAAGGTCACTTACTCTTGGTGAAGTAAGTGGTGAAATCCACCACATCAAATCCAAAATCTCTGCAATCAAAGCTCAGATTGCAGAACTGCAGAAAGGCAAACAAGTTGCGACTAGCCAGAAATATGAAGAAGAAGAAGACGAGGATGATCCCTGGAACCAAGATGCACACGCACAAGAGGTCTAGATTGCTGAAGGTATGCAAGATCCAAATTTTGGATTTAAGGACATGAGATTATTTACTATTACCTATCAGCAGCATCATGTTAAGGTAAACATCTGTATTCAAGGAAAAAAATTTCAAATGACTGCATTTCTCGACTCAGGTGCAGACATTAATATCCTTAATATGAAGAACATTCCAGTCAGATATTGGGTCTCTACTGAAAGAAAGGTTGTGGGTCTTGGAAATAAGAAGCTCCAGTATGAAGTTCCAAGAGCTTTATTGTGTTTTGATTCACATTGTGTATATATGAAATTTGTTGTTGCAGATATTCCTGTTGATTGTATTTTAGGAAATATATTTCTTGTTGCAGTTGAACCACATGGTTAAGCCAGGTTGAAAGGAGGAAGATTTGGTTACTTTATCTCAGTGCCCACATCAAAGGGAAAAAAGAAGAAGATTATACTGCCTTATGTTTCCAGTCCAAGGGTCTCTACTATGGTGCAGGCAATGCAGAAGTTAGATAAGGCAGAATCCTTACTAACAGACCTCAAAGATCTAAAGAGTAAGCTAAGGATTGAAGAACAACTAAAGTTGCCTCAGATAAAACACAGAATTCAAGATTTGAAGCAGAAGCTAGAAGAGAAATGTTGTTCAGAAGAGCCGAATGCCTTTTGGCATCGAAAACAACATATTATCAAGCTGCCATACAAAGAAGGATTTGCAGGAAAACCCTGCAAGAGTAGAGCAATCCCCATGAACAAAGAGTATAGGGATCTTTTCCAGAAAGAGATCCAGCAACTGCTCGAAAGGAGACTAATAAGAAATTCAAATAGCCCATGGAATTGTTATGGGTTTTATGTGAACAAAAGGGCAGAACAGATCAGGGGTATCCCAAGACTTGTCATCAATTGAAAACCTCTCAATTCAGTTCTTGCAGATGACACCTATCCAATTCCACACAAAGGAGACTTGATCAGAAGAATTGTAGGTGCTAAAATATTTTCGAAGTTTGATTTAAAGGCAGGATTTTGGTAGGTGGCTATAGAAGAATCAGATAAGTTTAAAACTGCCTTCAACATTCCTGCAGGACATTATGAGTGGAATGTCATGCCATTTGGGCTCAAAAATGCTCCCTCAAAGTTCCAGAAGGTGATGGATGATATTTTCAAACCTTATTTTGACAGGTTAATTATATATATCGATGATGTTTTGATTTTTTCTAAGAATATAGATGAACACTTTAAGCATGTAAATATTTTCTTAAAGTTAGTTCAGATGAATGGGCTAGTTCTGAGCAAGAAGAAAATAGAAGTTTTTCAGACTTCTATAAAATTTTTGGGTCATACAATCTGCAATGGGCAGATTTCTCTCCAGCAGCATGCCATTGACTTCGCTGAAAAATTTCCAAATGTGCTCAAGGATAAGACACAATTGCAAAGGTTTTTGGGCTGCCTTAATTATGTCAACAACTTTTATCAAGACTGCGCCAACGATAGGAAAATCCTTAATAGGAGGTTAGGGAAGAGCCCTCCTGAATGGTCAAACTTTCACACCAAAGTTGTTCAAGAAATCAAGGCTAAAGTAAAATATTTACCCATCTTATATGTTGCAGATGATCAGGCTTTTAAGATTGTTGAGTCTGATGCAAGTAATGTTGGATGGGGAGGGGTTTTGAAACAAAAAATTGGTAAAGAAGAGCAGGTGGTTCAGTTTGCTTCTGGAGTTTGGAACCCTGCAGAACAAAATTACTCTGTTATTGAAAGAGAAGTCAAGGCTGCATGGAATTGTATAAGCAAGTTTGAGGTTTATATGATAAATAAGCCTTTTCTCCTCAGAACTGATGCATCAGCCATGCAAAAGGTATTGACAAAGAATATTAAGAAGGCTGGAGAAGAAAAATTTGCAAGGTGGCAGGCCCTGTTTTCCAATTTTGATTTCTCTGTTGAACATATTAAAGGAAAAGATAATAGCCTTCCTGATTTTTTAAGCAGAGAATACATTGAGCAGAAAGAGGCACAAGTTTTGGTTGTTGTTACTGAATGAGAACATGAGCGAAAGAGGGAAACGATGAGGATTGTACCAGATGAACTAGAATGGGAAACATATAAAAGAAACTGGAAACCCACATGGCAACTCAGAAATACAAAGGTCCTAGATGCTAATCTACAACCCCATACGGATCTTCAGTTGTATGTACCAGAAAGAAAAGTTTATCCCAAGGGAAGAGCATGGATACATGACATGGTCTACGACAAAGCCAGAAGAAATGTTGAGATAGCAAGGATAGCATTAGAACAAAACTTTCACGATATTGCTACCATATGGTACCATGGAGGGAAAAGTATGGGTATCTTTGAAAGACATGTCTGCATATACCGAACCCGTGATTTATGGAATGAACCTGGCCATATCAAAACTCATATGGCAGCAAGATGGCCCAGGAATGACCCTCAGATCATGTTTCCTGATATTGTCTTTGATTTTGCAGATTATAAAAGATTATGGTGGCAATTTCTTAATGTTGATGACCAAATAGAAACCCACTATACCAGGCTCAAATTCAGCACAGTCGGGCATTATCAAGGATATCAACAAAATGAATGGCTTAGAGAATGGTGGAGAGACTACGGAGTAAATAAAACTACGATGGATTCAGTAGAACATGAGAAATATTGCAAAAATATGGGAAAACCTTGTATCATGGATTGTAACACAGCATGTAACCATCCAGTTTATCATATTGTTAAGCAGATGGCGGACACTGAGTGGACAGCTTACAAGGATGCTCCTTACAATAATTCCCTTGAAGAATATATGCGGGAGCACATGGAGTGGCTGGTCCTCACCAAAGTACAGCATCAAACCGTTCTAGGAAGGCCCATCATCGTCCGGCGAATCTACACCAAAGCTTGGGACATCATGCAATACAAACAAGACATATTTCCAGGATTTACAATCTTCTAGTATGAACCAATCACAAGGGCTAAATTGTGACCAGTTTTTCTGTGGATTTTTCTGTTTAAAAATCTCCACAATGTAATATAATCTTTTCTCGTGGGCTTTAGTACAAAAGCATCCACGATGTTTTATTCATGTCTGAATAAACGTTTAGTACAAAGAATCTACTTTACAGGCTATATTGGACGCGTTACCCGAAAGCAATTATTCGATCCATATAATGGACTTGAATTTTGTGCGGATGTCGCTCTGGTAAAACTGAAAAGCAATGATTCCTTTTGCTTTAAGTCTTTTCTTTGTTCCGACCCAGGACAATGTTTGTCCCCCCTTCTCTCCTATATAAAGAAGGGTAAGGCTCATTCTTTGGGCATCAGAGTTTAGAGAGTCTAGAGTATTGAGTGTTGTGTGTTTTAGAGTTGAGTGATTTCCCTGCTCTGCATCTGCAGACCTGCATGTCTGATCTGCTTGCACCACGGAATTACTCAAAGTCCATAGTTGGTTTGGAAGCCTGCGCATCAGTATGCTCGGTACTGGTGAGAACCTAAAGTGGCTGAACCATTAGAATCTTCTTGCCTGTAAAATCTTTCTAAAACTTCTGAGGCAGAGTCTGAACATCGCCAGGAAGCCTCTAGTATTACTTGATCTTTATGATCGGTATATAGTCCGGTAAATGCGGTGACAGTCTATCTCTGTAAAGAGTTTCCTCTCTCTGTAAAACATTTGAGCATCTGGAATAATATGAGTACACCATATTTCCACCATATGAGTATCTCTGTGCATTTATAAAAGTCTGCTGTGTAGTAGTTCTGTGGAGTCTTCGTCCGAAGTTCGCAGGAAGTTTGCCAAAGGGTCGAAGGGACACCAAGGTCGTTGTTAGGCAAGGAAGCCGTTGTGAAGACCGCTAAAGTGTGAAAGATCTGAGTAGGTTCCCCACTGGTTCACCAGGAGTTGGCCATCTGCACTAACGAAGAGACACAGCAAGTCGCAAGCTCGTGACAGGAGCCCCTGCATAAAATTGGTATCAGAGAAAGTAATATAAGAAGATTAATATTAATTAATAAAAGGTAGGAAATTAGTATAAGGACATGATAATAAGGAGATTGATATTAAAAATTAAAATAATAAAGGGAATAATAGATTATATTTAACGTATATAACTTTTTATTTAATGTCAAAAATATAAATTTGAGTCATTAAAATTTGACTAATCTAATAAAAAATAATTATTTATACTTTTCTTGTAGACCTGATTACAGTCAATTGGTTTGATTCTAAATAGTGGGTGTTACCACTATCAGTTAAGACTTTGACATTACAATGTTTGATGTAGCTAATCAATTTGAGATATTGTCGAGGATAAATAATAGGGTTTGCAAATTGGTTCTACCAACTAAATGTATTTAATTAGCATAACTCTTTAGAGGGTCATCCTTTGAAATGTCAACTAAAATGGCCACAATGCGTCTATTCTCCTTATATTTATGCCCATGAAAATATTTCTCATTACAATTGTAGAGGAGACCTTTAAGTTAGCTCTCTTCCATTTCAACAAATGTTAACCTGTGGATCCAGAGAGGAATGAGAGATATTGGTGGGATAGTGATGGAGAATAAAGAATTACTTTTTTATTTGGGCATTCATCACCTTTTGGGATTCCCTAGCTATTTGTAATGTCTCCAATGAATTAGTAGGGTGATCCATCAACACTTAGGCATGTATATTTTCTTTCAAACCATTGAAAATATGACATGCCTTTGGCATGGAAGACAATTTACTTAAAACTAGAGATGAGATATTTGATTGTACCAATTTTTTTAAGCTTACTCAATCATGCCAAATAATGAATCTATCCAAGTAAAAATTTTCATAAAGGTTTGGTACAAAATGTTCCCAAGAAATATAGATCGTATGGGAGTTCTTATGCCATTTCCACCATTATCAACATTAAAGATATAATTATAAGATATCCACATGATGTTTAATTAAGTCATTAATGATTCTATGCAAGGAAAAATAATGTTACTTTCAAGTGACTCAATATGTGTGGTTGAAACCATCAAATTAATTTAGATCCACATTATTGATTCGATGTCATGTTTGAGTCATAGGGGCATAGAGTCACAAACAAATGGTCGAGATTTATTCCCTAGGGGATTAAATGATTTAGCTCCATCTAGTTGGCATAATGGGTTACAGTACTAATAACTCTTGTGTTCATTGTACATTACCATAAGTTGGGACAATAAATATAGGACTTGGTCTACTTTGATGAACTTTTCATTGAAAGAAGCAAAGTTTTTCTCAAGAGAGATGTGGGCATAGTATATTTTGTGCTATAACCCATCACACAAAGTTTCAAAGGTGGAGACTTTGTTGTTGAGCTTGTTGTTATGTGCAGGGAAATGGGTGGTGACCCATAAGAAAAAAGGTTACCAGAGTGGTGCCAAGGTGATTAGTGCTACTTTTTAGGTTTATTGAAATAGTTTCCTAGTAATGGGTTTGAGTGGGTCCACTAAAATAAGGATTGTTAGAGAGTGGTGCCATGTCGATCAATATGACCCAAGGATTCAACTAGGATAGATCCCAAACAATGATGTGGTCAATACGAAGACTTTTTTTAACTCTTACAAAGGTGTACTACTAGTTACATAATATTGCACTTAGATAATTCTTAAATTCTTAATCTTGTGGTTTATGTAGGAATTTTATGGATTCTTAATATCTAGTGAGCTTGAAGGTATTCTTTAATATCTCACGAACGCATGCACTGTGATGCAGGTTGACTAAGTGTAGACCCTATTATTTCTATTGATAAGTTATACAAATTTCAATACAACCCTTTTTTTCACATCAATTTAATGAACTAATAAGAAGGAGAACAAGGGAGTGTAAAGTCTTATGTATATTTGATAGATATATAAGGTCCAAGAATAGATTGATCTAACTAAGGATACTTAACTACACCCTCAATTTTACTACTCGATTACCTAGGTACTAGAGAATAATCTTCCCAAGTGTTATTCTTAATGTAACTATAGCTTCAACATAGCCAATCAACTTATATAAACCTAGTTTCAAGAAACCTATGATACTTGCAATATAACATAGGGTACATGAATATGAAATTCTTTATAAAAGTGTTGCCTAATGCAGTACTACTTGAAGGGGTACCAATAGGAGATATAAGAGTGTTAAATCAAGTGAAACCTCTTATATTTCTTATGTGTATGCTTCCCCTCTAAGAGTTTTACATATTGAATGACAAATTATTATATTATTTAGAAACATTGGACCATGTATCTAACCTATAAAAAACTATCTAAAATATATGCATAGATAATTCTCTAGTACCACCTATAGTGTTTTTTATTAGTTAACTAAATGATATGGAACAAAAATAATAGATAAAATCATATACTACAATTAGAATAGCCAAATAAAGAACTAGATGCCATAAATATTATACCTTTAGTGATATATACAATGTTCAGTTGCCTCTTCAAGGGGCTACACTTTGATTGACTAGAGCTTTGATTACAAATAACTTTATAAGAAATCTAATTACATTGTTTCTACTTCTTTAATAGTACTATCTATCTCCTAGAATCATTCTAAAGAAATTTCTAGTAGGTGGAACCTTCTAGTAAGGTTTCTTATGTTCATTACTTTCACATTACTACATGGGATTTATTGACTAAAGATGTTATCCGTATATAAAACACACATAAATTTTGTCTATCTATTAATGGGGTTATGAAGATTAGAACCCTAACAATGTTTCCCTCCTATTATCTTATATGGATGTGAAGTTTTGTGTTGTAGCCTATCTAAAGAGTCTTGGAGTAAAATTGAGAAAACACACAAGCCTTTAATAATTTATAATCTTAAAAGTAAAAGAAATACACCCTATCTAGTCCTCAAAAAGTATGTTTTCAATCATTTAGTGTATCCCTATTAGTAAGTACTTAATATAGGCATAGTCTAACTTATAGACGAAATAGTCTTTTTCACTAGAATTCACCAAAATACGCAAAACAATTTCAAGATATTTTGTTGTTTAAAATACATTTTTGAATTCCCCGGATGCAGGTGATTAATGCCGCTTGCACGACGACGATCCTCTGGGCAGGCAAGTGCTATAGACACATGGCCTCCTGCACTGCCAACGTAAATCCCACCGCCAACATTTATGGTCATTTAATGAAGCGTGATTTAATGAAGCATGATTACCAAAATTCCTTAATGAAGGGAGAGAGCCGAGGCCACCTACTTCCAATTCTGGACCTCGATATGGAGATAACCTGCGACCTCCCCCTGCTCTGCCTCCTCTCGCCTGCAATTGCCTTCCCGCAGCAGCACAACAGAGCTTTAGAATAGCTTTGGGGAGATGTTGTTAGCTTCTATGTTGCATTGAGTTCATTGAAGGTGCTCATTTCTGCCATAACTGCAATTACCAATTTGTTGTCTCTGGTCTCAATTTTGCCTCTAGCACTCGACCCCCCCCTTCTCAAGCTACTCCACCCCACCCCATCTCCAACTCCTACCCGCACCCAGCGTACTGGTATCTACCCTGTCAACATGCCCCGCCTCAGGCACATAATGAGAAGCTGCAGGGGAAGTAGTCGTGGGAGGGAAATACGCCCACCCTTGTGTTCCCCATCTAATTCAGCTCAAGCAGACTCCTCTTCGCCTACGTTTGCGGCTCCAAGTAGGGGTTGTTATCCTAATACTCACAATGGAAGGGGAAGGGGACAAGGCCAGAGAGCTAGAAAAAGTCATATAGCAGAAACCCAGTACCCTCAAACTAGCTCTGAGCCATCATTGAACCCCTCACACTCCACTCAATTCCAATTCAGATGCACCCAAAATTGCCCCTATATCATTGCCACAGTCTTTATTGCCTTCAAGGAGGAGCCTCAACGCAATATTGTCTAGGTTGGCAACATTAGGAGTAGGAATGGAAATAGCAATAGGAGCAGCTCGAAGGAGAAGGTTCGAAACAAACTGGAAGCAGCTCGCCCCAACCAAGAAGCAAGGAACCCGACGAGTGAATTCCCAGGAGGACATGGGAAGGAGACAACAGGAACAAGCATTCTAGATGGCACTGAGAAGCGAGATGCCATGACCAATGGCCAACAACATACTGATGATGACCCATCTAATTATGGGTGTCCAATCGTAGAGGAGACACCACCTGAGGATGATCCTTATGCTTAAGGGTGTCACTACATGGAGGAGACACTGCCACTTGCTGACACCTAGCCGACTCTTCTTCCTTCTCCAGGTTTCATGTCATCAAGTTTTTTCTGATGGATGTTTCATGTGATGGTTGTTATGTGGAGTTTGGTTTTGTCTGGTTATTTTCTGTTATGCTGGAAAACTCTCAAACTTGGTTTTTTTATAAGTTGATTTCCCCTAATTGGGCAGCTCAAACTTTCTTGAGATTGGTTTACCTGAGTGGGCAGTCCAAATTTTCAGTCACTGATGGCTAAAGCTTAGTTAATTCTCTGTTACAGTTTCTACAGAGGCCGAAGCCTCCTTATAACACTATTTTTGTATCTTTAATAGAATCAATCTTATTAAAAAAAAAAAAAAACATTTTTGAATTTATATATGGATTCAACACCTTGAAAAACCCCCGAGGGACTCAAATTATGCAGATTAAACAATTCAAACTCAAATTTTTAAAAATCTGTCAGATTTTAATTAAAAGTAACAAAAAAAAATGTCGTGAAAAAATCCATTTCATCTATAAGTTAAACTACGCCCTTAATATATAAGCACATGATAACTAACATAAAAATAAGAGGCTTCCTTATTATAAAAATAGAAAGAGAGAGAAAAATTACATACAACACAAATCACTCTCATATTTTTATTGATAAAAAAGGTTACATATATATATTGGATACAAATTATTGACTTCGACAAATCTAGATCCTAAGAAAGTGGATGTATGACTGGGACATGACACAACAACAACTCATAGACATAGGAAACAATCACATCTAGAATAACACCTCAGAATACTCACTGACAACTTGTAATACACATGGAACACATGACATGGAATCATTACTTCGAACACCCTCCCTTAATGCTTACATGGAAAACATTGAAAACACATATTACAACAACAAGGATAATCTATGTCTGACTCGTCTTCATCAACACTCACATCCACTCTAAAATCTCGCTAACATCACTCTTTCACCACCACATCTACGAGTTGTCACTTGACCTCCATTTAAAGCATAACTGCCTCTAACCATCTTTGATGAACTTTGCAAGATCAATAATATTGACACCTCGGCTCATTGGGGCTTACGCGATAAGAGTCGTCAAGTAGTGAACCATCCTATGGACCAACCACCATCTGTCAAATATTTCATTTTCCACTATTCGTTAGTTGCTAGGATGGGAGTCTACATATTGAATGTGTTCAAAAGTTGATCAAACAAATTAACCTTACTAACACACATGAATTGATGTTTCAGACACCGAGGCTTCCACTTTAAGAACCACCAACCCTTTTTCTAACTAGAATTGAAATATTTCACAACTACAAACTCAATAATCATCAAGCTATCACATGTCATTCAGGCATAGACAAGTCACCATGTCCCTCCTTAGCACAAGTCAAAATTTGTTCATCTGGTTCAATCTTTGTCTTGGATATTTTTCGTCTCCACAAAGCAACATCTGTTAGAGTGGTCAATTCCAACAAACTTACACTCACATATTGAGTTGACCTGACTCAATATGTTTAAAATGCAAACTCCAAAATTTGAGATCGAAACAAGATTGCAACATAAACATCTGATGCAGATATCTCTTCCCTGCATAAGTGAAAAATTGAGATATGCCTCCAATTTTAACACTTTTGACAAACATTGGCCACTTGAAACTCCTCTGCCCCTGATCTCATATCCAATCCCGATTCGTGCAACAACATGTACAGTTCATGGGCATGATTTTGTAGATTTATAATATGATAGTGCACACAACTTTAACAAAACCATCAAGGCATGAATTCAACTCCTTTGTAGGCTTCGAGAAGATAAGAAAAAATAAAACTTTATAGATAGCAAGATAACGAAAGGATTTGACAATGCTTGAAAAAGTTGTAATCAAATAAACCGATCTACACACACATGATCACAAAAACAAATCACACACTAAAAATAAACTTTCACACATCCATACTAATATATAGTCAAGCCAGTACCAACTTTGATACCATATTAGAAAAATAGAAAGAGAGAGAAAAATTAGGCACAACACAAATCACTCTCATATTTTTATGGATCACAAAGGTTACATATATATAGGATACAAATCACTGACTTCGACAAGTCTAGATCCTAAGAAAGTGGATCTATGAGTGGTATGTGACACAACAACAACTCATACACATGGGAAACAATCATATCTAGAATAACACCTCGGAATACTCACTACAACTTGTAGAACACATAGAACACATGACATGGAAGCATTAGTTCCAACATTCCTATGATTGCTTCAAATTCTATGGAAAGTCACCTTCTAAAGTTGGCATATTGGTGATAATTCCTTTCTAAATCAATGAAAAATAAGAAAACATCACTCTATATAAGATTATGACCATTAAGAATATTATGACATATAAATTTAAAGAGAAATTATGATACAATAAAAAAAAGAATTTATCACACACCAAAAAAA
>APFE031638676.1:196538-225105 GCA_000404065.3 Pinus taeda | reverse complement strand
AAAAGTATTTTTTTAATTAAACCTTTATTGATGAAGGGTCGATTTATTATCAAAACATTTTGATTGAAGAGCAAAATTTTAGACATAATGTTCCTTGATGGCCAACATAAAAACCCAAAACGTCAAAAAAAAATTATTTGACAAGTAATAAAGAATCCAAATTCCAACCCTGCCTAGATGTAAACAATTTGGAAGGAAAAGTAATTGTATTTTTTACTTATACATGTTTTTTTATATATTTTCAATTTTTATGGGTGTGGGTTTAGTCAAAAATATCCAAACTGGGTACTAGTTGGATGCAAAATGTAAATTGACATCTAACAAGTGACCATACATTTCAGTAAATCTATAAGAAAATAAATAAAAAAATACAATTAAAAAAATTAGCTTTCTTCTTTTCCTTTAAATTTATAATTTTAGTTAATTATTTTTATAAATTTTATAATTATTTTACTAATTTTTTGAAAAAACCATATTAAATCTCAAAATTTCCATAATATCAAACCATCAAATTATTTTATTTAATTTTTTTACATGAAAAATCCATATTAAATTTCAAAATTTCCATAATATCAAACCATGTTCCCGAAAACCACCATTAAACTTACACTATGTCTCATTCACCAAAATTCCAAATACCACCACTTTTAACTTTAATAAAATAAAACCATCATTATTATAATACAATTACTCAATTATCTAATCAAAATTAATCGTAAATGTTTTATTATTCCACTTCACTTTCAAATAAATAAATAATTAAAAAATAGTAAATAAAATATAAAGAAATACAAATTATAAGATGTAAATAAAATTTCATAGAGAAGAGTACAAGGGAATTACAAATGTAAATAAAATTTCTTGTAAGAGAGCACAGGGAATTACAAATTATGTCGACGAAATTATATTGACCATTTGTTTTAACACAAAAAAAGGTCCACTAGAATTGTTTCTTTCAATATCGTAATTCAGACTTCATAACTATGCTCGAAACTAGTTTAATTTTCGTGTAATGTGAAAGGGGGCTTTAATGAAAGATTCCTATGGTTATCTCAAATACTCATGCTTCGCGTTGACGTGAGGTTTGTAACTTTGTGGGGTGTATTAATTGAGAAAGTCTAAGCACAACAGCTACCTACCACATTGTACGAGCCATAGTTGAAAAGGTTGGTGAATCAATTTATACAGTAATGTTGTATAGCGCCCACGGGTTAAGGTTCCGTAAATCAGCCTTCACGTTGAGAGAATGACGTTCTCAAATATTAATGTAGCGATAGAAATGCTTACAATTTGTTGTGCAAATGGATGAATATTTCCCAAACTAAAATGGAAAATGCGTGAAGGTGAATGCGCAATGAAACGACTCTTTTTTGTTTTTCAGCACGTTTGCGGAAACGACAGCCACCTCACCGCTGGTTATGATTCAATGTCTTTTGTTTATGAAAATATGATAAACCATAAGCAGTGCCATGATAATACATGAAGTACATAAAGGAAGATGGGAACATGTCCACTTAATTATTTATTTTAAATGAGTAGCGACGAAAATATAAATTTTTCAGCTATACACCTCAACAATCATGGTTTCCAGTATTATATGTTAATAACACCGTTTCCAATATCAATGGTAACTAAATTTAAAAATACAGAAGCGTCTTACAACATAAAATAGAATAGCAACTTGTAATGCATAAATCTATGGGAGACGATAAAATTTTTCTTTTAATGATGCTTGAATTTGTTGTTTTCTCATTTTCTTCATGGATTGCACTCCTCTCCCAATCTTAATATATATAGTCTAGATAAGCGTTTGGTAAATCTACATATTTTTCACTGAATGCTTGGTCGAGGAGAAGTTTGATAGCTGAGGTTGAATGGAATATTGATTGCCAGTGATAGGCGGCAAACGCTTACGAGAACATCGCGAAAGTTTGATCATAAATAGGCAAAACATTAGGAGTTGAACAAAAGCGTTGTGGTTTAATACGCTATAAATTCATAATTTTTAATATAGCGCTACCCCGAGTTAAAGACATCTATTTTGATATCATATGCTCAAAGGCAGGCTTTGTAGGAATTTACAGGGTAAGTTCCTCAGAAAGAACACCAGAAGGACACCGCTCACAAACAGATCACAGATCAATACACCAGTATTTTGACGTGGTTAAAACCCTCAGAGAGGGAAACAGTCCACGGCCTGCGCCAACGTGGCTACTACAGGCAATTTATTAATAAAAGAATGAAAATTTACATAAGCTTCTCTCATGCACGGTTAACCTACAAATGACCCTCCATGCGCTTTAAATAGAATTCATGGACCAATCGGGTGTCAAGCCACGGATCAAGTGTCGGTAATACCGAGGAGAGAATGAACCGTCGGATCACTACATATCGTGACCGTCGGATTGTAAGTTACAAAATGTACAACGGTAAAGAAACACACTTTACCTAACTCTATACTAGACCAAGTTGAACTTAACTATTTCCTATGTGTCGGAATATCCTAATACATAATCACATCCATACTGTGATACTACAATGCAAATATATTTTAGCTCGCATTTAGGAGAATCAAGTCCACATTAAGGAAGATTCATAATTGGATAAGCTACTTTAGGAGCATAGAAGCCATTTTTACTAGATAATTCATCAGTGAGAGCATGCACCAATGTTGTCATCCCCTTGTTATTCATTAGCTCCCCAAGTACCTGGATGATTCTCTCCTAGCTTGTTGCTAATCAGTCCACCAACTTCTACTAGTTCTTCATCCTTTAGGAAATCCACTATTCCCCATAATGTTTTTCACCCAACAAACCTTTTTTAATGTTACTCAACTAGTTCACTTACTGTAAAGCTTAATCATTGTGTGTTTTGATCATCGTTATGCTAACTCACTTATTCTATGTATGCATGAGATTGAGTTATCTACCTATCCACTACAAAGATGTGAATGATCCATTCTCCCTCTTTTAGACCTATTTTTCTTCCTACCCACATACCAACGATCTCCCTCTTTCTTATGTTGCATGTAGTCAAAACTTCCTTAGACAATGCATCCCATCCTAATTCCTTAATGTTTTTTCCTATTTGCTTGTTGTTAGAGCTAAAAGAAACTTGGCCTTGTCCTTTTCTTTTTCAGTTATATTTAATGCACAATTAGCTCATTTAAGCTTCTCAACCAAACCTTTGCTAATGTATTTAATTTCTTCGATTACTTAAGCAGTCACCCTCCCCAAGAAATTGGAATCAATGTCCCTTCTCTCAACCTTCAATTTAATTAAAATTTCTTTACAAAGGGAAAAATATTGATGAGGGGATGTCATAGTCTCCTCCCCCTTGGTGGGGAACACTTTCCTTACGGTTCAATAACCATATACAACAAAGCATGCTTTAGACCACTGTTGATTAGGTAACTTTATATACATAAATCTATACAGCATTCACTTTATATTTATATTTTCCTTAACAAACAAATAGACATGAAAAAATTTCCTTGAATCAACCATTTTGTATGGCTCCTTTTCATTTTTCTTGGTGTTTTTGTTGTGCATTATAATATATTCAAGTTGTTTCTTGTTGGTCCTACATCCAACTCCATTCATCTAGACTATGAAATTCCCACTCTTCCTGTAACATGGCATACAATCTCTCATGCCATTCATCATAAAGAAATTGTAATAGTTTAAATTATTCCTCTTGTCTCATCCATCCATCTGCCAAGGGATTCTAGAGGTGTTCCACCTCCACCCTTTTCCAAAACAATGAAATCCAAAGGCTTATAACTTCACCCCCAATAAACAAAAAAGGAATCCATAGGATTATATCCCCACGCTCAAATTAGTGACAAGGGAACCTAGAGGCCTATGCCTCCACCCTCAATTAGCAAAAAGAGAATCTGAAGGTCAATGCCTCCACCCTCAATTAGCAAAAAGAGAATCCGAAGGTCAATGCATCCACCCTCAATCAACAATAAGGGAATCTAGATGCTTATGCCTCCACCCTCAATCAGCAACAAGGGAATCCAAAGTTTGAGGCCTCCACCATCAATCAACAACAAGGGAATCGAGAGGTTCATGCCTCCACCCTCAATTAACAACAAGGGAATCCAGAGGCCGATGACTCCACCCTCAAATCAGTTCTTTTACATAGAAAATGGGCCTATATAGTCCCATTCCTATGTACCCCAACACATAACATAACATATATACACATGCACTAGTCACAATACAACTTACACGTGACACAATACAATATATACACATATGCAACACGACATGTACACATGACACACCACAACATGCTGCAAATGACATTGTGTCAATTATGCTAGTTTATCATTCAACATTCCCTGTTCATAATGAAACATGGGCACAATATGAGAATCATATTCAAATGGTATTAAAATCATAGATTAGTTTGGGCCCCAATTGATTCCTTACACAACCAAGAATCTTACATGCCATCCACATTTGCATTAAATGAATATAAGCCATCATTGTTTCATAACAATGACTCTTGGAAAAACTTGGCAGTTACAATGACATTCATATATGTATAAAAAACATTGACATGATCATGGATATATCATATATTTACAAACATAAATTGGGTGAAGGTCATGAGAACTTTCTTTGATCCACTCTAATGGTTGTCATATCATTGTCTGTCATCGCATGGACCAACCAACTCACTTGGTTGTCAAAACACATTAACACATGTAAACTAGAATCAAGGTTTAGATAAATCCTTGATTTTATCCAAGAATGCATGAAATTTCAACAATAGTTGCATGCAGCCAAAAGAATTATTTTATCTGAATTCCTCCCTTTATCCTTTCGCTTTGATTTTAACGACAATTCTCTCAGTTGTTATTTCCACTAGCACTTTTTGTACATCTAATTCCAGCATGTATATTTCCTCTTTTATGCATGTTATCATTGTCAGGAGTAGTGTTTCAAGGCATTCTAGCGATGGAAGTTTTTTAGCCCATCTGCCCAATCTCACCATGTTCTCATTCATGCCATTTTCACACTTCCCGTTTTTGGCCTTCCTCATTTTACTAAAGCTTTTTAATTATTCACAAGGCCTATTTCAGGCCATACTTTTGTTGGTCCTCCTCAGCTCCTTTTCTAGAGCCTTGTGGATTTCCTTCCATGCCCAATAGGTTCCACCCTTGGGCCCCAAGCATGATAAATGAAAGGAAAGGTTTTGAAAAATAAAACAAGAATAACCAATACAAGAAGGGAAATCATAGTAGAAAAATTTAAACAAAACAACATGGCCATGCACACATCAGTGGTCAAAATATCAGTCATCATAAAATCTATCGAAGAAAACATAACATATAATATCCAACAACTAAATCCCCATGAGTCTTGATGTTTTCAATGCTTCATGAATAAAGGATTAGTCCTATTATTTAGTAAGATTTCATGGCATCTCATTTTAAACTCATAACTCCCTTCCAATTTCTCATAGGAGGAGTCCTTTCATACTTATCAGAGGGTCTTGAGGGAAAACCCCCTTTGCATCCCTCTCTTCTAGAATTAAAATTTGTTGTCGCAAGCACTTAAGATCTCTTGCAAGACACTCTCTTTTTTATTCACCTATCTCTTTAGACGTTGCCACTTAAATTCGATTGTTAGTATTTTCAATGCAAACCATACATCAACAACTTCCTTGTCATGTTATACCAAACATGCTATCGCTTAGCTGCACATATATCTCAATTTATTGATTAGTCACATGTCTTAAATTGAAGACAAAATTTGGGCATACTTTGTATCTTAGTGTAATTTAAAAAAATCAGAATTTATATGCAAATGTATGTGTCAATTTTTTTACAATCATGCCTTAACAAATTAGAAATAAGCCCATAATTTAGATCAACAACATGATTAAAAAACAGTTTCTTTACCGAGACCCCTATTATCACCTATTAAAAGTTAGCCTTCAATAATTAAAACAATGTAAACCTTCATTAGCTTCATTTACTCTCTTTACCGAGACCATCATCACTAATAAGAGGGAATATTTAGTATTAGGTGAGTAGCAATTTCTAGGTACAACAGGAAGCAGAGATCAGTTGCACTCAGTTCAACAGAAGCAAAGTACATGGCTGCTAGTCAAGCATCTTGTGAGGCTATCTAGATGTGGAAGATCCTTGTTGGGTTGTTTGGTCAACATATGGATCCAACAGTGATTTACTATGACAACCGCAATTGTATCAAACTCTCTGAGAATCCATTTTTTCATGGTCGGTCCAAACATATTGACATATGGTATCACCATCTATGAGATTGTGTGAAGAGGAGAATCATGTTGCTGGAGTACATTCCTACAGAGGAGTAGGATGCAGATATTTTGACAAAAGCACTATCAAAATAAAAATTCAAGTTTCATAGAGGCAGGATCAGGGTAGTAGATAATCCCTTTCTTGTTGAGAGGGAATATTAAAAATAACAACAAGAAAATCCTAATTTAATTTGTTTTTGAATTAAATTGTAATTCTATTCTCATAGCAACTTTTAGCAATTAACTAAGTTAAGTTCACTTAGTTGGCTCTATAAATTCTAGTTGGAAGTCTATCTAGATTCATGTAGAGTGATCCCTAAATTTTAGGGGCCCAGGTTGAGTTCTTATTGAGTTGTAATTATTTAATTCAGTTTAACTGAATTCAATTCAATTAAACTCTTTTTAACTATTGGAGGAACTAGTGAGTGGTCAAGTGAGTTAAATTGGATTTATTCACATGCAATGATCAATCAGATAACTGATAGTTCACTCAAAAATAACTCATGCATGCCAGTTCAGAGGAAGACCCAGTTGAGATTAGATTTCAAGGGAAATGTACTATTAGTTTTAAAATAATCTAAGTTAAACCGATGATTCATGCAATCAGAGGAAGGACCATGGATGGATTGCACAATTACTAGTGAGTAATTTCCCAATTAAATATGGGCTCATTCTCAAGGGAACAACGCAAGGAAGTAGGGGCTTGGCGGGCAACATAATTGGCTAAGTATTGGCTTGAAATGGTTTATGAAGCAGTGAGTGAGATTGTACTTGTGAAAAGATTGTTCGGATTAAACAAGAATTATATTTTCTTCTCAGATTTTCTGGTTAATGAAATATATAGATAGTAGGGTTTTTAGCTGAGGTTCCCCACATAAATTATTGTGTTATGTGTGATTGAAATTATTCCTTTTATGCTTCGTGATTTTATCGATCATTTTTTGTTTCTGCTGATGAGTAGAGTAGATTCAGGTCAATTATTTTAGCATATCACAATCTGCAATTTGAGTCTACAATAAAAATCTATAATTGTTGATCTTAAGGCATGGGTTTCATCCTTAAGGAAATTTATTTTATAGGTCAAGCACCCATTGAATGCTTCTAGGTTTGTCATAAAGTCAATTGAGTCATTGTCATGTATTGAAGACCCATTTGGGCATGTGACATATTGTATAGAAAAATTTATTGAGTCAAAGCACAATCAAAAGACCCTCCAAGTCCTCATCATGGCGTAAAGATCAAGTCAGCCTACATGAAGGGACAAGTCAATGTAAAGATAACAATTCGTATCCCTCAAAAGCCTATATATAACAAGGAACTAGACCTCATTTGGAGACAATCTCAAGAAAGTTAAATATCCTAAAGATAGAAGCTAGAAAAGGACGAAGAACAAGAACAAGAACGAGATCGAAGTTTTTGGGCCTCTCTATCTCTCTCTTGTTAGGGTTTCTACAGTTACTACGCAAGACAAAATTCTAAAGCTAAATCGAAGCTATGAAGTTGCATCAAAGATGTGAAGCTACATCAAAGATGTGAAGCTGCATCAAAGTGGTGAAGCTACATCAAAGCTGTGAAGATACATCGAAGTTATGAAGCTGCAGCTAGGTCAAAGTTGTGAAAGGTCAAAACTGTGAATTTGATGGAGAGGTCGAAGTTGCAGTAAATTCTATTGGTTGAAGATGTAAAAGAATTTGTTGGGCAGAAGAATTTGCTCAAGATCAAAATTGCAAGAGTTGTTGAGGAACCGCCAGAAGGAAACATTGTCAAGGGACTTGGTCTTGGAGGGTCTTGGTCAAAGGTCATAGGTCTTGGACTTCGTCAATTGAAGATTCTATAAGGAGAGAAGAATTTTTGTGGGTTTTCCTCTCAAGTGGAGAGGTTTTGTCCTTGGATGATCACATATATCTTGTGTCTTGTTGTCTCACCGTTATTTATGGTTTGGTAGTTGTTTAATGAAAAGAACACAATAATAATTAAGGTGAAACATAATCTAATCAAGATAAGCAAAAATACATCAAAAGCAGTTATCAAAGTAAGAGAAATCGCATAATCTGGCTTCCCTATATTTCTCAACACATACTCCATTATGTTGAGCTTGAACATCAAGAACCCCAGACACTTCATAATAATGTACATGGGCCATCCTTTGGTGCCACAACTCGCTTTGATGATTTTATTATGGACCACAACTAGAAGGTTTCTTCTAGTGACTTTATAGAGTCCTTGAAAACTAGATCCCAATGTGAAGACATTTCTCATATACGATCTAATAGGCCAAGTAAGTAATTTTCCTTTAATGAATGCAACCCTCATTCCTTTATTCTCCAAAGAATATATCAATACCAAATTATTCTTCAATCCTGATGCATACATCACATCATGAAGAAAAATAGATTCCCAAAGTCCAAATCAAAATTTGACAAAACCAAAGCCCTTTACGAGATGAGCGGAGTTGTCACCAAGAATAATATTCAAATCGGTCTCGTTCTCTACAAAATTAGAGAAGCTATTTATATCCAGAGAAGTGATGAGAGGCACCACTATAAACCAACCAACTATCCCAAGTATCTGGAGGAGATTCAAACTAGATAATATGGAAATAAAAATATATTTATATTGATTAGTAACATTACATTCACCTGGAGTTCCTTGACCTCTTTAGTGGACAATATCTATTTTCACGATCATTAAGAGAGTCTCTTCTTCTTCTTTGATTTCTCTATCCATCTCTTCTTTCATATGACATGTTTTTTTTGAAGCCGCAGTTATTGTTGTAGGACCTTGAAGAGTTTCTTCTTGGAGCATCTCCCTTTTTGGGACAATCTTGAGCATAGTTACCCTTTCGATGATAATGGTAGCATTCAACATCTCTATCTCACCTTCTTGAATCCTTAGAATCACGATTGGATTGAGGACGTCTTCTTGATTTAGATTGCTTCCCCTTTCCTTTCTTCACCTTCTTCTTCTTCCCTTATGCAACTTTAACTCCATAAGTTGATTTTTCAATTCCATTATCTGGCTCAAATTGTTTACCTCATACATGCCAACAAATTATCGTACATTTCTTTGGAAGTCTTAAAGGATGAAATATAAACAAGTAGATGACATTTTAAAGAATCAATAATAATCTTCTTAGATTTAATCTCACCTTTCTTATACTTGGATTTGGAAGCTTAAGGAACATTTTCCAAAGGTGCTGAAATATTTCCTTCCACTTATTCCAAGACATCATACTCATCTAAGATGACATTGATCCTGTCTTCCAAGCTGCAAAGGCAGATGCGCCAACTAAATTTTCATTACCCTTGAAGTATGAAGTAGACATTTTTACCAAAAGGTTTTTCCCTTTCAATCAGCTGCTTAGAAGATAGATGCTCTTTCTCTATGTCTCTTGGGCTTGTCTTCACCTTAACTCTAATACCATGTTATTTTTTCAACAATTGTTCTATGTTGCAACTATTACTTCACTAATATCAAATGGCATCTAGTTTAACAGTTTCCACTTCTTCAATTTAACCAATGACATTAGAGCATAGTAGATAGAACAATTATTCAAATGCACAACGAAAGATAACCAAGAGACAAGAGACACAATATTTGGTCAACGACCAAGGAAAAACCCCACTAAGGGGAAAACTCTTGACAAACCTTATTCTATTAGATTGCCTTCAAATGTTTAGTAGAGAGAGTACATCATCCAAGAGTCAAAGTCAAATTTTGACTAGCCAATATCCACAACCAATATCCAACATTTAATCAAGTCAAAATGTCATGCTATTTTTCAAATTAGATACAAGAGAGAGAGTAAAAAAAGGCCACTGTAAGGCACCATTGAAGATTGAAGGCTGCATGGTCTATCATCAGAAAACAAATTTTCTCCACCATTTTTAAGGATGTGGAGTTTGTTACAGGACAAATGATGTAGAGTAGTGCATTGTTACAGGACAATGCCTGGCAAAGCTCAACAAAGTGGAGTAGTGCATTGTTACAGGACAATGCCTGGAAAAGCTCAACAAGAATGCTTCAAATTGTTCTAAATTTATAGTGGAGGTAATCGAGTCTCAAAATTAAGGATTTGCATATGATGAAAGGGGACACAACATTTTCATGGAAAATACCGAGGGTGTTTGTTGCGTATGGGCTAATAGATTCTACATTCATGCTAGATTACACATGGATTTTTTTTTACCCATATAACAACATATGCAATAATATAAAACACAACCATCCTTTTTGCCTATATTTCAAATGCACCATAAAACTGCATACACTTATAAAATCTCACCTATTTATCCAAATTCCAAATGCATGTAAAATATAGATAAATAGGCATGTTTTTATAATTATTAAAGGTAAAAGGAGGTAGTTACTATGTTGACCCAACCTTCACAGTTCAATTATGGAAATGGGGTCTAAATTTTTTTATCTTTTCTGACTCCCTCAAAACCCTAAATATATGAAATCGTTACATTCGTCTCATAAAGACACCTCTAATGACATAAATTTTACCTCTATCTGACTTATAGATCAAAATATATGGTCTATAAATGTCTTGATCAATTAGATAGTGCCATGACATTAGGCCTACCACATGGTACCCACGTGGCTACCCAAGTCACATGCCACATAGCTAATGTCGACCTACTCATGCTCATAAACCCCTTTACAATGTCCAACATGTCATGCATGATATATATAAATATATGTATGTATGTGTCTTATATATTCCACGGGCACGGGTTCCTATGTGGTAGGGAGTCGACCCCTCTTGCGGAAAATTTAAACACAACTAGTCTAGAGCCCCAGTTTGGCCTAGCTGACCAGCTCTTGGCCCTAACCAAACAACAATACTAAAGGGCCTCACAACGCGTCAACCCCAACTTGTTCATCAAACCTACTGGCTTGACCCCGACCAATGAGTCCTACTTGTCCTACTCCAGGTTTGACTTGTTTTCATACCTCAAATCAGCCAACAAAGTCAACCAGATCGACCTCTAACTTGGAAGGTCCCACCATTGGTTCTGGCCTATTTGCAAGTCGTTTACTTAGAAAAAATTCCTTATTATCAACAAGACCATTTATTCAATGGCATACACATGTACATATCATTAACATAAGAAGACAAAGTAAATACTTATCTCATGTCGAAAATGATTTGGCAGCTAATGTAACAACCCTAGTTAAAACTCCATGTAAAAAATATAAGACCCCGGTGATGGGACACATTCCAAGATAAATGGTGGGAAAGAAATCCTATTATGGTTGTTTATTCGATTTATTATGGCTAGGGAAATTGGCAAAGGAAATGGCAAAGGATTTGGAAAGGCATGTTTATGAAAATAATGGAAATTAGGAGAAAAGGTGGTGAAAGGTCACATGTTGCATGTGAGGAGGAAAATGAAGGAAAATAATGGAAAATGAAGAAAAAAAGGCCTCATTGATAAAATGGCTTTTGAGGATCATGGGACAAGCTTGTTTAGTTAAGTTTTGGAGCTCTCTCATTATTCTCTCTCTCTCTCTCACTCTTAGACACTTACATTTTCTTGGAGCACTTTGGCATTGGATGAAGAAAGGACAATAAGGGAAGAGGAAGGAAGGAGCAAACAAGGAAGAGCATGATCAAGCATCTATAATAGGATTCATTGCAGGCATTGACTTGCATGTGTGATTTCCTCACTAGATTTGGCATGCATGGTATTGCATGTGGTTCTTTTTTGTTATGGCATAGGTTTTTCGAGGTGTGACAATGTTTTTAGCCTAGCCTTTCCATTTCCAAGTAGCCTTGATGAGATGGGTTCTCATACTTCGATTGAGCTAGATTTCTGGATGGATTTGAAGTTTGGATCTATGAAAATGACAAACACATGGCCTAGTGGTCCTTGAACTAGACTATGGATCACGCTAAAGCCACTAGCCTAGTAACCCCTCAGCCAGACTGTGGGTTTTGGTAAATCCATGATTGTGTACCTCGGTGGGCCTAGGAATATGTGTAGGTGAATGGCAGGATATACGGTAAAGCCAAGAGGTGGATTTCTCTCTGTTGGGCCTAGTAGTCCCGGGATGGGATGTATGGTAAAGCCTGGAGAGTGGGTCTTGTTGTAGGGCCTAGTGATCCCTGGAACAGACTGTGGATTATGGTAAAGCCTGAGATACAAGGAGGCACTAAAATTCCTCACGGTGTAGGTAGAGAACTCAGATAGCATCCATGCTTGTTTAGTTCTTTTTAGTTGGTTATGAGTCCCACATTCATGCTTGGAATATGGCAAGGGGGTGATTGGTTGAAGAGAGCTTTGGCTCAGCCAATCTATGACTGGGTGGAACGTGTTAGTCCATCCCTGGTTGGTCTCAACATTCATTAATGATATATTCATTCCCTTGGTTTTCATGTGTAAATGTATTGGTTTATATGTGCATTCCATGGTTGATGTATTTATGGTATTTTTGTTGTTACTATGTTGGTTATATATATGTTTTATGGCAATAAATATGTATGGATCTCATCATGTTTTTACTTGTAAATGAATGGACAATGTATCTATGACCTAATAGATGATAATGCAACAAATGACACGAGGGAACTATGGTTCTTAGCGATTCTATGATAAGTATGAGATCCCTATGCTTAATTCAATTGTTTACACTTGTCGATTACATGTTTGTGATATGTTTGACGAAATGCCTATCATGGCTACTAGGGGTCTAGCTAAGAGATTATTCAATTAACTGTTTTTACATCATTTTTTACCTGTTATTTTACTTATTTGAAGATTTCATTCCATTCTGGGTAGTGACCTAGGCTCTGGGCTTGAAAACGTGGTTCAAATCCTCCGGATGCTGGCATGCCCATAGCATGAGAGTGTCCAGAGGTCTAGTGATCAAAAACTTCAATGGGTCCCAGGGGCAAGTTTCCTTAAGTGTTGGCATGGTTCTCAGGGTTCCTGTAGATGATGTGAAAGTTTTGTATGTTTTGTTTCCATCGATTCCAATTCCTTAAGGTCACATAGGAGGTTGAATTCAATCACAGTAGCATCTCGTCACATGTTTACCCCCGATGGCTAGTTACTTGGGTAGATTTGGGAGGAGGGTGTTACATCTGAGAGTGGGACTTCAACTCTCTACTCAAACATAGACAAGATGCAATCATTATTACTTGTAATTTTCACCCCCGAGTTATATTCCAATGCTTGAAGTGTAGTTATTCTTACTAGGAAATTCAACTAATAGAAAAGATGAAACAAGATGTTACAAGGACACACTACCTTCATCCACCAACTACACACATTATCATTTAGTATTTTCAGGCATAATCACATCCATACTATGATACTACAGTGCAAAGATATTTGAGCTTGCATTTAGGAGAATCAAGTCCACATTAAGGAAGATTAATAATTGGATAAACTACTTTAGGAGCATAGAAGCCATTTTTACTAGATAATTCATCAGTGAGAGCATGCACCAATGTTGTCATCACATGGTTGTTCATTAGCTCCCCAAGTACCTGGATGATTCTCTCCTAGCTAGTTGTTAATCAATCCACCAACTTCTACTAGTTCTTCATCCTTTAGGAAATCCACTACTCTCCATAATGTTTTTCACCCAACAAACCTTTTTTAATGTTACTCAACTAGTTCTCTTACTGCAAAACTTAATCATTGTGTGTTTTGATCATCGTTCTGCTAACTCACTTATTCTATGTATGCATGATATTGAGTTATCTACCTATCCACTAGAAAGATGTGAATGATCCATTCTCCCTCTTTTAGACCTATTTTCGTGCCTACCCACATACCAACGATCTCCCTCTTTCTTATGTTGCATGTAGTCAAAACTTCCTTAGACAATGCATCCCATCCTAATTACTTAATGTTTTTTCCTATTTGCTTGTTGTTAGAGCTAAAACAAACTTGGCCCTGTCCTTTTCTTTTTCAATTAAATTTAATGCACAATGAGCTCATTTAAGCTTCTCAACCAAACCTTTGCTAATGTATTTAATTTCTTCGATTACTTAAGAAATCACCCTCCCTGAGAAATTGGAATCAGTGTCCCTTCTCTCAACCTTCAATTTAATTAAAATTTCTTTACAAAGGGAAAAATATTGATGAGGGGATGTCATAGTCTCCTCCCCCTTGGTGGGGAACACTTTCCTTACGGTTCAATAACCATATACAACAAAGCATGCTTTAGACCATTGTTGATTATTTAACTTTATATACATAACTCTATACAACATTCACTTTATATTTATATTTTCCTTAACAAATAAATAGACATGAAAAAATTTCCTTGAATCAACCATTTCATATGGCTCCTTTTCAATTTTCTTGGTGTTTTTGTTGCGCATTATAATATATTCAGGTTGTCTCTTGTTGGTCCTACATCCAACTCCATTCACCTAGACTGTAAAATTACCACTCTTCCTCTAACATGGCATACAATCTCTCATTCCATTCATAATAAAGAAATTGTAATAATTTAAATTATTCCTCTTGTCTCATCCATCCATCTGCCAAGGGATTTTAGAGGTGTCCCACCTCCACCCTTTTCTAAAACAATGAAATTTTAAAGGCTTATACCTTCACCCCCAATAAATAAAAAAGGAATCCATAGGATTATACCCCCAGCCTCAAATCAGTGACAAGGGAACCTAGAGGCCTATGCCTTCACCCTCAATCACCAAAAAGAGAACCCAAAGGTCAATGCCTCCACCCTCAATCAACAACAAGGGAATCTAGAGGCTTATGCCTCCACTGTCAATCAGCAACAAGGGAATCCAAAGGTTGAGGCCTCCACGATCAATCAACAACAAGGGAATCGAGAGGCTCATGCCTCCACCCTCAATTAACAACAAGGGAATCTAGAGGCCGATGAATCCACCCTCAAATTAGTTCTTTTACATAGAACATGGGCCTAGACAGTCCCATTTCTATGTACCCCAACACATAACATAACATATATACACATGCACTAGTCACAATACAACTTACACATGAAACAATACAATATATACACATATGCAACACGAGATGTACACATGACACACCATAACATGCTGCAAATGACATTATTTTGATTATGATAGTATATCCTTCAACATTCCCTGTTCATTATGCAACATGGGCACAATATGAGAATCATATTCAAATGGTATTAAAATCATAGATTAGTCTGGGCTACTTTTCCCAATTGATTCCTTACACAACCAAGAATCTTACATGCCATCCACATTTGCATTAAATGAATATAAGCCATTATTGTTTCATAACAATGACTCTTGGAAAAACTTGTCAATTACAATGAAGTTCATATATGTATAAAAAACATTGACATGATCATGGATATATCATATATTTATAAACATAAATTGGGTGAAGGTCATGGGAACCTCCTTTGATCCACTCTAATGGTTGTCATATCATTATCCGTCATCGCATGGACCAACCAACTCACTTGGTTGTCAAAACACATTAACACATGTAAACTAGAATCAAGGTTTAGATAAATCCTTGATTTTATCCAAGAATACATGAAATTTCAACAATAGTTGCCTGCAACCAAAATAATTATTTTATCTGAATTGCTCCCTTTATCTTTTCACTTTGATTTCAATGACAATTCTCTCAGTTGTTATTTCCACGAGCACTTTTTTTACATTCTAATTCTAGCATGTATATTTCCTCTTTTATGCATGTTATCATTGTTAGGAGTAGTGTTTCAAGGCATTCTAGCGATGGCAGTGTTTTAGCCCATCTGCCCAATCTCACCATGTTCTCATTCATGCCATTTTCACACTTCCCGTTTTTGGCCTTCCTCATTTTACTCAAGCTTTTCAATTATTCACAAGGCCTCTTTCAAGCCATACTTTTGTTGGTCCTCCTAAACTCCTTTTCTAGGGCCTTGTGGATTTCCTTCCATGCCCAATAGGTTCCCCCCTCGAGCCCCAAGCATGATAAATGAAAGGAAAAATTTTGAAAAATAAAACAAGAAAAACGAATACAAGAAGGGAAATCATAGTAGAAAAAGTAAAAAAAAAACAACATGGCCATGCGCACATCAATGGTCAAAATATCAGTCAACATCAAATCTATCGAAGAAAACATAACATATAATATCCAACAACTAAATCCCCATGAGTCTTGATGTTTTCAATGCTTCATGAATAAAGGATTAGTCCTATTATTCAGTAAGATTTCATGGCATCTCATTTTAAACTCATAAATCCCTTCCAATTTCTCATAGGAGGAGTCCTTTCATACTTATCAGAGGGTCTTGAGGGAAAACCCCCTCTGCATCCCTCTCTTCTAGAATTAAAATTTGTTGTCGCAAGCACTTAAGATCTCTTGCAAGACACTCTCTTTTTTATTTACCTATCTCTTTAGATGTTGCCACTTAAATTCGACTGTTAGTATTTTCAATGCAAACCATACATCAACAACTTCATTGTCATGTTATACCAAACATGCTATCCCTTAGCTGCACATATATCTCGATTTATTGATTACTCACATGTCTCAAATTGAAGACAAAATTTGGGCATACTTTGTATCTTAGTGTAATTTTAGAAAATCAGAATTTATGTGCAAATGTATGTGTCAATTTTTTTACAATCATGCCTTAACAAGCTTAAAATAAGCCCATAATTTTGATCAAAAACATGATTAAAAAACAATTTCTTTACCGAGACCCCTATTATCACCTATTAAAAGTTAGCCTTCAATAA
Organism: Pinus taeda; assembly: GCA_000404065.3. Classification (NCBI taxonomy): domain Eukaryota; kingdom Viridiplantae; phylum Streptophyta; class Pinopsida; order Pinales; family Pinaceae; genus Pinus; species Pinus taeda. The sequence continues at coordinate 208,091 of APFE031638676.1, read as the reverse complement.
TTAAAAGAATGTAAACCTTCATTAGCTTCATTTAGTCTCTTTACCGAGACCATCATCACTAATAAGGGGGAATATTTACTATTAGGTGAGTAGCAATTTCTTGGTACAACAGGAAGCAGAGATCAGTTGCACTCAGTTCAACAAAAGCAAAGTACATGGCTGCTAGTCAAGCATCTTGTGAGGCTATCTGGATGTGGAAGATCCTTGTTGGGTTGTTTGGTCAACATATGGATCCAATAGTGATTTACTGTGACAATTACAGTTGTATCAAACTCTCTCAGAATCCATTTTTTCATGATCAGTCCAAGCATATTGACATATGGTATCACCATATATGAGATTGCGTGAAGAGGAGAATCATGTTGTTGGAGTACATTCCTACAGAGGAGTAGAATGTAGATATTTTGACAAAAGCACTATCAAAATACAAATTCAAGTTTCACAGAGCTAGGATCAGGGTAGTAGATAATCCCTTTCTTGTTGAGAGGGAATGTTAAAAATAACAACAAGAAAATCCTAATTTAATTTGTCCTTGAATTAAATTATAATTCTATTATCATAGCAACTTGTAGCAATTAACTAAGTTAAGTTGACTTAGTTGGCTTAGTAAATTCTAGTTGGAAGTCTATCTAGATTCAGGTAGAGTGATCCCTAAATTTTAGGGGCTCAGGTTGAGTTCTTATTGAGTTGTAATTATTTAATTCAATTTAACTGAGTTAAATTCAATTAAACTCTTTCTAACTATTGGAGGAACTAGTGAGTGGTCAAGTGAGTTAAATTGGATTTAATTCACATGCAATGATCAATCAGATAACTGATAATTCACTCAAAAATAACTCATGCATGTTAGTTCAGAGAAAGACCCAGTTGAGATTAGATTTCAGGGGAAATGTACTATCAGTTTTAAAATGATCTAAGTTAAACCAATGATTCATGCAATAAGAGGAAGGACCATGGATGGATTGCACAATTACTAGTGAGTAACTTCCCAATTAAATATGGGTTCATTCCCAAGGGAACAACGCAAGGAAGTAGGGGCTTGGCAGGCAACATAATTGGCTATGTATTGGCTTGAGATGGTCTATGAAGCAGTGAGTGAGATTGTACTTGTGCAAAGATTGTTCGGATTAAACAAGAATTATATTTTTGTTCTCATATTTTCTGGTTAATGAAATATATAGATAACAAGGTTTTTACTTGAGGTTTTCCCCACATAAATTATTGTGTTATGTGTGATTGAAATTATTCCTTTTATGCTTCGTGATTTTATTGATCTTTTTTGGTTTCTGCTGATGAGTAGAGTAGATTCAAGTAAATTATTTTAGCATATCACAATTTGCAATTTGAGTCTACAATAAAAATCTACAATTGTTGATATTAAGGCATGGGTTTCATCCTTAAGGAAATTTATTTTATAGGTCAAGGACCCACTGAGTGCTTCTAGGCTTGTCATAAAGTCAATTGAGTCATTGTCATGTGTTGAAGACCCATTTGGGCATGTTACATATTGTATAGAAAAATTTATTGAGTCAAAGCATAGTCAAAAGACCCTCCAAGTCCTCGTCATGGCGTAAAGATTAAGTCAACCTACATGAAGGGACAAGTCAACATAAAGATAATAATTCGTACCCCTCAAAAGCATATATATAACAAGGAACTAGAGCTCATTTGGAGACAATCTCAAGAAAGTTCAATATCCTAAAGATTGAAGCTAGAAAAGGACAAAGAACAAGAACAAGAATGAGATCGAAGTTTTTGGGCGTCTCTATCTCTCTCTAGCTAGGGTTTCTATAGTTATTATGCAAGACAAAATTCTAAAGCTAAATCGAAGCTATGAAGCTGCATCAAAGATGTGAAGCTGCATCAAAGATGTGAAACTACAACTAAGTTGTGAAGCTACATCAAAGCTGTAAAGATACATCGAAGTTATGAAGCTACAGCTAGGTTGAAGTTGTGAAAGGTCAAAACTGTGAATCTGATGGAGAGGTCAAAGTTGCAGTAAAATCTATTGGTTGAAGTTGTAAAAGAATTTGTTGGGCAGAAAAATTTGCTCAAGATCAAAATTGCAAGAGTTGTTGAGGAACTGCCAGAAGGAAATCTTGTCAAGGGACTTGGTCTTGGAGGGTCTTGGTCAAAGGTCATAGGTCTTGGAGTTCATCAATTGAAGATTGTATAAGAAGAGAAGAATCTTTGTGGGTTTTCCTCTCAAGTGGAGAGGTTTTGTCCTTGGATGATTGCATATATCTTGTGTCTTGTTGCCGTTATTTATGGTTTGGTAGTTGTTTAATGAAAATAACATAATAATAATTAAGGTGAAACATAATCTAATCAAGATAAGCAAAAATACATCAAAATCAGTTATCAAAGTAAGAGAAATCACATAATCTAGCTTCCCTATATTTCTCAACACATACTCCATCATGTTGAGCTTGAACATGAAGGACCCCAGACACTCCATCATAATGTAGATGGGCCAGCCTTCAGTGCCACAACTCGCTTTGATGATTTTATTATGGACCACAACTAGAAGGTTTCTTCCAATGACTTTATAGAGTCCTTCAAACCTAGATCCCAATGTGAAGACATTTCTCATATACGATCTAATAGGCCAAGTAAGTAATTTTCGTTTAATGAATGCAACCCTCATTCCTTTATTCTCCAAAGAATATATCGAGACCAAATTCTTCTTCAATCGTGATGCATACATCACATCATGAAGAAAAATAGATTCCTAGAGTCCAAATGAAATTTGACAAAACCAAAGCCCTTTACGAGATGAGGGGAGTTGTCACCAAGAATAATATTCAAATCGGTCTCCTTCTCTACAAAATTAGAGAGAAGCTATTTATATCCAGAGAAGTGATGAGAGGCCCCACTATAAACCAACCAACTATCCCAAGTATCTGGAGGAGATGAACTAGATAATATGGAAATAAAAATATATTTATATTGATTAGTAACATTACATTCACTTGGAGTTCCTTGACCTCTTTAGTGGACAATATCTATTTTTCATGATCATCAAGAGAGTCTCTTCTTCTTCTTTGATTTCTCTATCCATCTCTTCTTTCATATGACATGTTTTTCTTGAAGCTGCAGTTATTGTTGTAGGACCTTGAAGAGTTTCTTCTTGGAGAATCTCCCTTTTTGGGACAATCTTGAGCATAGTTACCCTTTCGATGATAATGGTAGCATTCAACATCTCTATCTCACCTTCTTGAATCCTTGGAATCACAATTGGATTGAGGAGGTCTTCTTGATTTAGATTGCTTCCCCTTTCCTTTCTTCACATTCTTCTTCTTCCCTTATGCAACTTAAACTCCTTAAGTTGATTTTTCAATTCCATTATCTAGCTCAAATTGTTTACCTCATACATGCCAACAATATTATCGTACATTTCTTTGGAAGTCTTAAAGGACTAAATATAAACAAGTAGATGACCTTTTAAAGAATCAATAATAATCTTCTTAGATTTAATGTCACCTTTCTTATACTTGGATTTGGAAGCTTAAGGAACATTTTCCAAAGGTGCTGAAATATTTCCTTCCACTTATTCCAAGACATCATACTCATCTAAGATGACATTGATCCTGGTCTTCTAAGCTGCAAAGGCAGATGCACCTACTAAATTTTCATTATCCTTGAAGTATGAGGTAGACATTTTTACCAAAAGGTTTTCCCCTTTCAATCAGCTGCTTAGAAGATGGATGCTCTTTCTCTATGTCTCTTGGGCTTGTCTTCACCTTAACTTTGATACCATGTTAGTTTTTCATCAATTGTTCTATGTTGCAACTATTACTTCACTAATATCAAATAGCATCTAATTTAATAGTTTCCACTTCTTCAATTTAACCAATGATATTAGAGCATAGTAGATAGAACAATTATTCAAATGCACAATGAAAGATAACCAAGAGACAAGAGACACAATATTTGGTCAACGACAAAGGAAAAACCCCACTAGGGGGAAAACTCTTGACAAATCTTATTCTATTAGATTGCATTCAAATATTCAGTAGAGAGAGTACATCATCCAAGAGTCAAAGTCAAACTTTGACTAGGCAATATCCACAACCGATATCCAACATTTAATCAAGTCAAAATGTCATGCTATTTTTCAAATTAGATACAAGAGAGAGAGTAAAAAAAGGCCACTGTAATTCTATCCAAAAACACTCAACAACAGTGAAGGCAACCCTAACTAGTCCACAAAGTCAACGGTCAACCTTCTAAAGGAGCTTGGTTAAGGTAGAAATAAATGTGACCTAGAATGTTGGTCAGATTTAGCCCAAAATAGTCCCAAAAAATTAGTCAAACTTGGTCAAAGTCTGCACTTGCTTCTGTTGTCAAACCTACAGGAAACCCAATAGTTAATGCAAGTCAACCTACCCATATTTACTCGATATTTGTGCCCTCCAATGCGGCCTATAGAAACAAATATATCCCACCCAAAAACACAATCAAAGATGGTCAAACAATCCTTGGTCAAATGTCATAAACAATTGTGTAATTCAACCTAATCAAAAATGACTTATGTCCTTCTCATGTGTGAGAGATGCCCTACAATTTTGAGTTGTACAAACCAATAGAATGAAGAGAGAGAAGATATGTTGTGAGTTGATGAGGTGCCAAATGAGGAGGACTCAACTTGTATTTATATGAAACTTGAAGGGTGTCATCTTATCCTTGAGATGTCTCATTTGACCCAAGGCTGACCTTGACAATCTTGTAGTTATGAGCTTGGCCTCAAAAACCCACTTTTCCTTATTTGACGCTTCAAACTTCAATTTTAGTCCTCTCGAAAAGAAAAATTCAATGCAATTATTAGAATTTGTCATTGAGCTACCAAATTAATATAACTCTAAACACTGGCTACGAGAGGTTTTGAGAGCTGTGAAGTGTTGTTACCAACACAAGTAATGTGATATGCAAAATGATTCAACCCAAACATGTTTATATAGCTCTAAATGGTGGCGACGAGATGTTTCAATAGCCGCGAAGTGTTGTTACCAACACAAGTTAGATATGAAGAAGATATGTGGCTTAGATATGAAGATATGTGGCAAATTTGAATTTGATCGACTTTCACAAGACAATGGTTCAAAGGAAACATATATACAATTAATAGCGAAAATCTCTCTCATATTTGCAGAATAGAAATAACAATAAGATAGGATTGACATTCCACTACAACATATTTAAGAATTGAGATACTAAATTTGTTTCAAAGTTATATTGAACTCCATCATTAATTAAAAAACATGAAAAATTAAATCATGTAGTGTAGGGTAACTATTTATATAAATGATAGATGACAGTAGCCGACGGATTATCTAAGTGTGGTTTGGTTGGTGTAGCAGGCTCTATTCATTATAAAAAAATGGTTGATGGAAAGGACATGGCGGAGGAAATATTGATTTATAATTTTTTTTTTGTTTTCTATGGTAATTAGGTAGATTATATCTTTTTTGGAATGTTGGCGTTTTACCTGCGACTTTTTGGTTGATAGATTGATTCACTAAGCGGTATATCAAGAGTCTATCAAGATTGAGCTATCACTTCGGGTCTTTTTAAATAGAATATAATATATGGGAGTCAATAATTTCTTTTCTTTTTATGGACAATATATTGGGAATTCTCAGATTTATGTAATGGGACTGTTTCTATTAACAGAAATCTCTAGGTTTTCTTCTTTTGAAAAAAAAAAAAATCACAAAAATTTGTTAATTTTTCAAATGAATCGCCAAATGGTGGGAAACTAAATGCGATATAAGTGTTTGAGACTGTCAAAACTTCGCCTGGCCAACACCCCATAATAGGAAGATAAGAGCGTTGTGTTATGTTGCATGAGAGTCATTCTCTCTTTCACGCCACCTCGCCACCTGCAACACGTACTCTGAGTTCATCATTCATACCTGACCATTTTTGTCAAAGGAAAGTCCAATACTAGGTGGTGGTTACAAATCAATTATATAATCCTGCGATATGATTAAATCAATAGGCCAAAATGGCCTCTATAATGCTAAAATTATTAGTCTATACAATGAACAATTTACAAGATTCTTGGCCTTTCAGGGTTTTTGAGCAGTTGAGATGGTTGATCAGTATCATGGCGATATGATTAAATCAATAGGTCAAAATGGCATCTATAATGCTAAAATTATTAGTCTATACAATGAACAATTTACAAGATTCTTGGCCTTTCAGGGTTTTTGAGCAGTTGAGATGGTTGATCAGTATCATGGAGTAATGCAGAAAATTCAACATCATACACCCAATTCAACGCAGATCTTGGGTTTCTTGGCCTTTCAGGGTTTTTGAGCAGTTGAGATGGTTGATCAGTATCATGGAGTAATGCAGAAAATTCAACATCATACACCCAATTCAACGCAGATCTTGGGTTTCATTTTCCTGGTGTAGTTTTGTTGCTTTTGATGGGTCTCACACTAACTGGAACAGTTGTAGGGTTGGTGGTTCTCACTCTTGTTCTCATTTTCTTCAGTCCCATATTGTTACCAGTAACAACTGCGTTGTTTACAGCAGTTGGGGGTTCTTGTCTGTTGGAGCCTTTGGATTGGCAGCATCTGCCATATCATTTCTTGAGAACTACAGTAAGGGCAGACACCACGCTGGGGCAGACCAGATAGACTATGCCCGCATGTTGTATTGTGGCTGCAACGAGCCATGTTAAGGACTATGGCCATGAGTATGGTAGGTATTTGCAGAGCAAGATTTAAGATGCTACTCTCGGATCTTAAGTAAGGTCTTAGACCTTAATAAATTCAAGGTATATACTCATTTAACTACTCATCTAATTTCCATGTGAGTGAATCAGATGTTTTGCAGTACTTGGGGTCTATTTATTTTGTGACTCACAATGTTTTCTTTATTTATTTTGTGACTCATATCATTTTCTCTATAGTGAAGGTGTTATTGTTGCTTTTTCTCTATCCCGGGTTTATGGTTTTGTCTCTATTACGGCCCAGATCATTAATGGATTTTGTTCATGCTGCAATAAAGGTTAAGATTATGTTCATTTTATTGTATGTTGTAATTGAATTTTTAATAGAGCTGTGGATAGAGCTATTATCCTCTTCTAGTTTCTGCAACACAGAATGTTTGAATATCCAAGTCATCCATAATGACTCAGACATTTAGAAAATGTCGAGAGGTGTTCGAATATCCAGGCCATCCATAATGACTCAGATGCTCAAAAAATGCCGAGAGGCGAAAGTTTTACCAGTCTCCACTGATGTGCTGGAGGGCTGAGAAAATGTGGTTGAACTGCGGAAGTTCTGTCAGCCTACACTGATGTGTTGGAGGCGAAACACTTCCACGTTGAAGAAATGGCGGCCCAGGGAGGCGAAACACTTCCACGTTGAAGAAATGGCGGTGCAGGCAATGTTGAATTTGTAATTTCAACAGCGCACGGGCCAGCATTTAATGCATCTCAAAACCACCCAGCAAAACCACGCATTTAATGCATCTCAAAACCACCCAGCAAAACCACAAACCACATGGAGGCATATCGCACCGCTTTTCGCTGAAGGTAGTTTCCGTACACAAGAGCTCCGATACAACTTAGAGCTGACGCGTGGAAGAGGCCTGACATAAGCCTTTGACATTTATCGGAAGGTAAAAGTCAGTTAAAATTCAGTTAAAAAGTGGCTTCCGATATTCTCCTCCACCGTGGATTGTTCGAAGTTGCACTGTGGAGTAAAATTCGGTTAAAAAGGGCTTCCGATATGCTTGTCAGCAGTCGGATGGGGTTCTTCGCTCTCCGCCGTCGATCGCATGAAGCTGCATACGGACCCGCATCAAATCAAATTGCGTGGAGTAAAAGTCAAGTTGAATGTTGACCATACCTTATTAAAGTTTTGTCATAACGCGTAGGTGGATTTTTAATTTTGATTACACCAAGTATGGGCATAAATTTAATAATAGTATGGACAATGACATATAGTTTAAATTTTATTACTTTTTAATTTTCACGGTTGTAAGTTTGTTTTTTACGGATGAAGTAAAAACATTTTTTGTAGTTGACCATTTGGTAAGTGTAAAAAAAATGTAAAAAACGCACAGCAGTGCAGGAGCAAAGGCGAATATGTGAATGAAGAAAACCAGGGGAGGTTTGTATCAAAACCATGAATTGTTTCACACAACAGTGAAAAGGTAAAACAGTAAATCCTTGTAATCTTTGTTTTCACACAACAGTGAATGTAAATGAAATTTTTACACACAGTGGTGTAAAATTTCAAAGGAAACAGAGTAATTTCTTTTGTAATGTTTGGTGAATCCCTCTGAGTGAAAGCGGATGAATATGTTCTCAGTGATTTTATTTTAATGAATAGAAATCTTTTATGGTGGTGCAATACTCTATTCTTCAGTAAAAAAAATTTAAAGCTTTCCTGTGCACAAAAGATCCTGGAGTAAAGGAAACAGAGCATTGCCTCTGTGTGCTTGAATTCTTTGTTTTTGGGATTTTGCCAGAAAAATTCCCCAACAGTGGTATTAGAGCAGGTTTAGGCTCTTTGAAGGTGACAAAGAAGCTGAAGGGAGGAGTCTTTTGGTTGCAGCAGTCAGTTGTTTTAAAATATACAGTGAAGAAATTGAAGCATAACTAAGGAAGCAAGGAATGGCCAGCACAAGCACTGGTATGGGTATGTTTAACACCCAGCTCCCACAGTTCAATGGGAAGAACTATGACTATTGGGAAATAACTATGAAAACCCTGTTTTCCTGTCAAGATTTATGGGAATTAGTTCAAGATGGTTATGAAGAACCAGCAGATGAAAATGAGTTTAATAGATTAACTCAGGGAGAGAAAGATCTATTAAAGACCAATAGGAAGAAGGACTCAAAAGCCCTTGTATTTTTGTATCAAGCAGTGGACCAGAGTGTGTTTCCAAGGATAACAGCAGCTAAGACATCCAAAGAAGCATGGCAAATCCTCAAGATAGCCTATCAAGGCATGGAGAAAGTGAAGACAACAAAACTACAGTTGCTGAGAAGAGATTTTGAAAACCTGTGCATGAAGGAGTCAGACAACATTGACTCATTCTTCACATATGTAATTGGTCTGATTACACAGATGAGGACACATGGAGAAACCATTGAAGAAAGGAGGATTGCGGAGAAAATATTGAGGGTCTTACCCTCAAAGTTTGATGCTATTGTCACCACCATTGAAGAGACAAAGGATCTCTCAAACTTTTCAGTTGATGAGCTACATGCATCACTGATAACACATGAGCAGAGATTGAGTAGGAATGAAAACTCATCTCTAGAGAAAGCCTTTAAGACCCAGATGTCCTTTGGAAGAGGAAGAGGTCAAGGCAGAGGAAACAAGAGAGGAAGAGGCAGAAGCCAGAACAGAGGTGGAAGGAACAGTCCAGCAAATGCTCAAGGAAGAGGCAGCACTCCAAATCAGAACCAAGGCCAAGGCAGCAGCCAACAAAGAGAACAACATCATGCTCAAGGACAAAGGTATGAAAAATCCAATGTCCAATGCTATTATTGTAAAAAATATGGGCATTATGCCAGTGAATGTAGGAAGAAGCAGCATGATATGAGTAATAGACAAATGCAAATGTTACTAGAGAAAACATCAGCCAAACTAATGTGTTGTTAGCTTGTAACATGGCTGAAACAAACAGTGAAGACATATGGTTTTTAGACTCAGGTTGCAACAACCATATGACAAGGAAATATAGCTCTCTTTTCTGCCCTAGATAAAAATATGAAATCAGAAGTCACACTAGGAACTGATAGCAAAGTTTCTGTTATGGGAAAAGGGGAGGTAAAAATATTTACAAAGCAAGGAGAAAGGAAAACCATAGCAAATGTCTATTATGTCCCCGGAATGAGATGTAACCTCTTGAGTATTGGACAGCTTGTTCAAAAGGGTTACAATGTTTACTTTGTGAATGATGTGTGTACCATCATGGATATACCACCCAGAAAACGATGCATTGCTGAAGTGAAGATGACAAGGAACAGGATGTTCCCTCTCAGGATCAGGGCAGATTTGAAAAACAAAAATGAAATTGCAGCAGTGACCCAAGAGGCCTTCCAAAGTGTGCCAAAGGATGAGAACTGGTTGTGGCACTTGAGATTTGGACATCTCAATTTTGGAGGTCTAAACTTGTTGAGCAGAAAAGGAATGGTGAAAGGATTACCATTGATAGAGAAACCGGATAGCCTATGTGAAGGTTGCATATTGGGGAAACAACATAGAGAAAGTTTTCCATCAGGTAAAAGCATAAGGGCAAACGCACCCTTAGAGATCATCCATTCAGATTTATGTGGACCGATGCAAGCTGCATCATTAGCAGGCAGCCAATATTTCCTAACATTTATTGATGACTTTACAAGAAAAACTTGGGTTTACTTTCTAAAGAACAAAAGTGAAGTATTTGAGAAATTCCGAAATTTCAAAGCACTTGTGGAAAACCAAAGCGGGCTGCACATTAAAGTTTTAAGAACTGATAGATGAGGTGAGTATATTTCCAAGGAATTCCTAAAATTTTGCAGAGAAAATGGAATTCACAAACAATTTACAACAAGGTACACCCCACAGCAAAATGGAGTTGCTGAAAGGAAGAACAGGACCATCATGGATATGGCGAGGAGCATGTTGAAGGAAAAGCATTTGCCAAATGAATATTGGGCTGAAGCTGTAAATTGTGCAACATATATTTTGAACAGGTGTCCTACAAAAGCAGTGATGAATAGAGTGCCGGAAGAAGCATGGAGTGGGAGAAAGCAAGGAGTCACCCACATGAAAGTTTTTGGATGTGTCGCATATACACACATTCCAGATCAGCTAAGGAGGAAGTTGGACAGCAAAGGGGAGAAATGTATTTTTATTGGATACAGTGAGGAATCCAAAGCTTACAGGTTGTATATCTCATCTACCAAGAAGTTTTTTGTTAGTAGAGATGTTCAGTTCATTGAGGAGGAAGCTTGGGATGGAAGCATAGAGAAAACAGTGAATGTTAAACATTGTTTGTCTCATGATAAACATGATGAGGAGATGGCTGAAATACATCCCCAAACAGTAGCGCCAACACAAGGACAGCAAGGAACACCCTTGAGGATAAATGGAAGTGCTTCTCCAAGCACACCACAAAGTGGAAATTCAAGTGCATCTTCAAGCACTTGCACACCAAATGAAAGAGGCAAGAAGTTCAGAAATTTAAGTGACATTTATGAGCAAGAGGTGGCAAATGAAGGTATGAATTCCTTGTTTGCATTGTATTGTCATGTTGATGATCCTAATCATTTCGAAGAAGCAATTAAAGATAAGAAATAGATAGAAGCTATGGATGAAGAAATGAATGCCATAGAGAGAAACAAAACATGGGATTTGGTTGAGCTACCAAAAGGTAAAGAAGTCATTGAAGTCAAATGGGTCTATAAGACCAAGTGCAATGCTGAAGGCAAGATTGAAAGACACAAGGCAAGGCTGGTTGTCAAAGGCTACAAGCAACAGTATGGAAGAGATTATGAGGAAAATTTCGCACCGGTTGCAAGAATGGAAACCGTGAGAGC
>APFE031638676.1:143499-189233 GCA_000404065.3 Pinus taeda | reverse complement strand
TGCTACATCCATGGTACAACACTAGGGTAGATCAACCCCGAAGGGGATCACACCCCTCGGCTTATTTACTGTCCTGACCCCAAGAGATTTCGGGAATAGACCCTGTGACCTCCCGATTGGCGAGACACTGATTTGACCAATTGAGCTAACTCTTGGGGCTTATACAGAATTGTTTTACCAGAAAAGAAATTCTATTTCTTTCTCAAGAAGTCAAATGCAAACTTGCATGTCCAAGACTCAAGCACATATCAACTGAAGAGAAAGCAGTATATGAAAAAGCCTAGTATCGAAAACAAAATTTTCTAGGGGTTCCCTCCTTGTGCTATAAAAACATTGGCTTAAAGTAAGTGGAAGAGTTGCCAAGGAGACAATGGAAAACCTTCCTAAGTACCCCTAGGGTTAAACTTTGTTAAAAGACTTTTTAACATTTGAAGTCTCATCGAAAAGCATATTAAAATATACTATTAATTTTACAACATAAACTATCATTACAAATTGCACACATAAAATTTGTTGTGGAGATCTAACTAAGCGACAAAAATGGATGTCAACTTGGAATATTAAACCAATATCTCACAATCAAGGTATCATAAATCAAGAACAACTCAAGAGAACCAATCCTCCCAAAATAACCTGTAAAGTAGTAATATTGGCCTTGAAAGGTAACTAGGGCCTCTCAATCTCGTAAAGAGTCATACATATTGCAAAGGTACAAACATTGTTGAAATATTCATGGAATATTAGTGAAACAAAAAATAATATGGCAAAATCATAAACTCTTCTAAAAGGAGTGCCATTATTGAGCAATATTACCTCAAAAAACATTGCAAAGTTGGGGACTCCTCAAATTCTAATCTCCCATCTCACTACTCTCAAGCTTCCAGTATCCAAATTGAAATAAATGTGTGTAGAGAGAAAACTATTGTTCAAATCATTTGACAGTTGGGAGGCCAATCACACCCTCAAAACAAATGATACATAGACTCAAATGGCCAATGAAGCAATACAAGCCACCCATTAATTGAGCTTTAATTGGATTTGATAATAAAATTAAGAAAAAGAAAATGAAATATTGCATTGGCCCTAACTTCCCAACAAATTCTAGAAATATATAGAGATTAGATAAAGGAGGAGCACAAAGAAAAGATAATAGGGAGTCAAATATAGAGAATGGGTAGAGAATGAAGGTTTCTATCACATGAGGATGCAAACTAAAACCGTGATCTTTCTACCGAAACTAGACTACATTACATAATGCTTCATATATACTTAACATCTTTAAGATATTTTTATTATCCTTCTCTCAATTTATACTCAAGAGAAAATCAAACCACTAAATGCCCTATCTACTTATATGATGAGCCCAAAAGTGATACAACTACCCTGTCCTCCAACTCCACATAAGGCATCTCACCAAATTACAACCTTCTCTACTCACATCCAAGTTGCATCTAAACAAGCTAACTATCATCCAAACACCTTTTAAGATAAACAACAAGAGACCTGGAACACGTGGGAAGAAGAAAGACTACAAATGCCTTTCCAACATGCTACACTAAAGAAAATTGATGTTGTAATAACCCCTACAAGGGCATCCCCTCCAAATGATTTCATATCAAGGATACACTTCCAAATTCCAAGTAGCCAAATCAATAAAACCAGGTTCTCTCTCATTCTTGGGAAATTGAACCTCTATACACCATACTTTGACCATAAATAGGAATGTGAGATCTATTCCAAAGACCAACATTGTGCTTAACCAAGAAAACTAATGTGAAACATAATACATCCTCCCGAACACTGTTAATTACTAAGAAATTAGATCCTTATGTTGTTGGACATGATGCTTAGCTTGAAATTGTTGCAAACACCAATCCCACATAGCAACAATTGAATGCCTCACTCCAAATAAGTCCAAGCTGCAAGAACGTAATTCTTATACCCCTCTGATATAATAGTAGCTCCATGCATGACATGATTCAATTACCACTCGTTATTCACCTTTATTTCAAATCACAACATGTTTTTGCAAATGTGAATTAGATTCCATAATTGATTATGCATAAATTTTTGCATGCATACCTTTGTTGCATTCAAGGCATATTCCACCCTTAAACTATTTTCCTTCAACTCTGTCTATGTTTGTGCTCCCACCTATCAACAATTATTAACACTATCATATACCCTCCATTCTTACTTTAGACAAATATACATTGAAATGCATCCATCAACTAGATTCAGATTGTTATAATGCCAATAACATGGAATTTTTACAAATAGTTACCATTAATTCAACCACGCCAAACTTTACTTGGATAACAACAACTCCACTAGAAATCCTCGCAATTCTTTCATTCATTTTTTCTTTTTCATAGTCTTGTTCTGCAACCTACAAAGAAAGTGAGAATGATATCATTGGTGAAAACCTTTAATAAAATAGGTTGATAGGGAAGTTAACTATCAAGTCAAATAAATTATGATATTAAAGAAACCTTAAGTTCTTTAAATTTAATGTCTGTAATTATTGTTGCATGTTCCTTTAGAGGCACATATATTCAAATTATAAACCGTGCATCAAAATTGTTGCTTTCTACACTCTTGCCTTGATAACTCACAAGTCAAATTTGAGATTAATACCATCATCATGAATGATATTAATGAGGATATCCCTCCCCATAAGGTGATGGCCACTTTACAATATATGGTGGCTATATAGAGAAAACAAGACAATAATTTCAAGCCTCCATTTGGATAAAGCAATCTATTTTTAAGTTATAGAGAAATAGCACACCTCAATCAAGCTTTTAATTTGAGATACTATTTTATTAACAACTTCTTGAGTGCCCCCATCACCAACTATCATCATTGATTCCTTGGTAAGTACCTAGTCCCCAAAAACTTACTTCCAACTTTATCCAAGGGAAACCCAACTTCGTCCCTGATAACAGTGCATGCACAGAGAAAGAATAAACAAAACAATATCTACATAAGATATTAGAAACCCATGACTATAGACACGTTGGATAGATTTTATTCTCAATACCTCTCACTTAGTGAGAATTTATCCTATTAACATGAAAATTTGAACTTGTATAACAAACCCATTACCAAATAAATATTGTTTCCATGAAAAATGATATAAGACTGCTTATATACACACTAATATTTGTACTTAATATCTTAGTGCATTTAAGTCCTTAATGTAGCTAAATGTGAAAAATACCTCCAGTAAATATAGCAATGTCCTCCAAATATTGGCTTTTCCATTCTCCAAATCTAGGAGCTTTCAAAGTGCCAACCTTCAATGCACCAAAAAGCTTGTTCACAATAAGAGTAGCCAAGGCATCTTGTTCAATGTAGTCAACAATGATCAATATAGGATACCCCCCATGGATGGCCTCTTCCAATATTGTGATCAATTCTCTTGCAATTGTGATCTTTTTGTTAACCAATAATAGCTTCAAACTATAAGAAAATATAAAGATGCAAGTTTATTTTCAATTTCCAAATTCCTAATTAGTGAATTTTAAAAATCAAGCACAAATAAACAAAAATTTAGAAACCCTCTTCCCATGCTTAGTAGTGGTCATAATTCTTTTTTATCATTATTCTAAATCCAATATTGTACAAATTCAAGAAATAACAGAAGTTTCATAAGGCACAAATTTTAAAATTCCATACAAAACCAACACCAGCCCAAATTGAACCAAGAGGTTGTGCCATTAATATATGACAGATGGAGGTAATTGGGAAACAATTCCACAAGTCAGATGAGAGTTTATTCTAAAAATGTTACACATGATTTCTATCCATTCTCTTTTCATTAAAAGGAGCACTAACAAATAGAAACACAACAAAAAAAAGAAAGACGCTTTCAATTCACATCAATTACCTTCCAATTTTCATACTACAAGGACATCTTCTCACTGTCTGTCATAAAGTACGGAGAAATGTATCCACAATCAAATTGCATTCCCTCAATGACATATTGATTTGTTTTTGCACTTTTCCCCTCTTCAAGTGTCACAACACCTTTCCTTCCAACTTTAATCATAGCCTTTGTTATCATATTTCCTATTATGAAATTATTCCCAGCACATACTGTAGCAACATCTGCTAATTCACTATATTCAACCCGGAGAATAATTCCAATTACACAGTCTTAAGTTTTAACATGTACACTACCTTACAAATAACATTTTTCCTAGATGTTTCACAAGTGACTCCTCAACATTCTACCCTGGAGTGTTCAAGAAACTCTAGCTGACAAGTTTGGATCAACTACTCCCCTAATGAAATTACACCTCAACCATAGACTCAATCAAGAAGAAACAAGACTAGAAAGAGAAAACTAACTCAAATTGTGAGCATTTACCTCCTTTAACAAATTTTTGAGTTCAAAAACAAGATCATTTACTATCTTGTCAATGCCCCTAGTAATTTGAATAGGATTTCCTCTAGCTGTAACAACTTGAACAAGATTATCATTCAGATTCTTATTCACAAATCTTAAAAATACCAACAAGCTTTATCTATTAGGGTTTTTCCGAACTATCTCATACTAATTGACAATACTATCACAATATCAGCTTCAACTAGGCTATTTCCCCACTCATATACTATCTTGATCCTAGTGAAGCATTGAAAATTCATAAAATAAATAAATAAACAACATCCACCATAAGGACCTATAAAAATGAATTAATACTTAAGCCAGTACTGGAGACAAATAAATTACCTTTACACCTTCAGCTATTAAACCTTTCACACGTAAAACATATGTGGTAGTTCAATCACTAGGTGAATCATTCGTCTTTGTTGCATCATGTCTTACCAACTTGGCCAAAATATTTTCAACTGGGTCCTCTAATTCAACCTTTCAGAAGCATTTTACAACATTGAAATTCATTAACTAGATTGGTAATAACAATTTACCTTGACTCATCAACATCTGACACATAAGTCTTTGTTTTCAATTGTTTAAAGCTTGATTCATTACTCTATTGTGGCTACTCCATAGACTAGGTAGATCATGAAAAGAGAAATATGCTATGCCTTGTGAGAATTTTTCCTCCCAGGTATAAGATAGTAAGACATTTAGGCAAGGAAAACTAATATAGAATATAGAAAAATTACAACCCACATCTACAACTTACGTCCTTATTTATTGTCACACCATCATTGGCAATCTTCAGAGAACCATACTTGCTCTTCAAAACAACATTTATGCCCTTTGGTCCAAGGGTGACTCCGACAAGATCATCAAACTTGTTGACACCTTCATGCAAGACAATTTGAAAATATTTTCAATATATTCACAATAAAATGTTGGAGTATAAGTCATACCAAACCTACATACAAACCACACATTAAAATCAAATGTATATGGACAAATAAAGATCTACCACAATAAAGTTTTATGTGAAAAGAACCTTCCTTTAGATGGACTTTTTTTTCTCTCACTTGCAATTTTTTTGTTGTTGATCCATCAAATACCTTCTTCAATTAAAAAAACTAAACTAAGCTTTCAACCATAACATGAATAAACTCATAGTCTCATAGTACTAAAGGCTCAACATTTTGGGGCAGAAACTCTCTTACTAATCAAAACCAATACAGGGCCCCAGTTAAATAAAGCATTACTCAATCAATCAATCATAAGAAGAGCCTGTATAATATAATCTATATTCAAGAGAAATCACAAGCAGAAAACATTAATAGGAAAGTTGGTAATACTTCAACAAGAGCCTAAATAAAAAAAACTAGCGTTTCTTCTATAATTTGTCTCCTAACTTCCAACTTGCAAATGCCCTTGTAACTAATCTAATCTAAAAAAGTTGTTCGCAGTGAGGGATGGCATCATCAACATACTAACAGTCCTTCAAACAATTTGATTTTCCTTGTTCACACTACTATACTGCATTGATTACCAATGTAAATATCACGTATTTGAAGATGTAAAGAATTTGAACCTCCATTGACACAAAAATTACAATCCCAAAAGAATAAAAGTTACCAAGAGAGAATCTCAGACGATTGCATCAATCTTAAATGTTATTACCTTATACTCCAGAGGCACATTAAGTTTGTATTTAGTAAAAGCACAAATATATAAGACATCTCGATACAAGTGCACAACTATACTTGTAGTAAAATTACAAAGACAATAATATTCATTTATCTATGAGGAAAAAAACATCAAGACATGGAAATATAAAAAATGTTTACAAAAAATAACGAAGGCTACATTCTCTAGTGGAAGATATATTCCTAAATGACCACGTGAAATGACAATACCATCGGCCTCTCACAAGATCTCATCAAAGTTTTCTAAACCCTGCCACATAAGTTGTATGTATATTAGGATCAAATAAGAAACTACTTCTTGTGCAATGCATGCATCTAAGATGGATTAAACATGGAAAGAAGAGATTAAAACTTGGATACTTCATTTAGTGATACACCATATACCTCTATAGTTTTGATCTTAGCAAATATCTGTCTGATGAAGAGTCCAAAGCCCATTAAGATAAGCACAGGTCAATATAAGACAAAAGGAGGAAGCAGGCTTTATATCAATGCAAAGTTATCATCAGGCAAACAAATTTCTAGGTATCCCCTAATATATCTAATACAATATGTTAATCTATAGTTGAACTATCAATATAAAATCCTTTGAAGATGTATCACTCACTATTTGAGGTTATTCAATTATAAGGGGCTAGTCGCATGTCACAGAAATAAAATAAACAAATTTACATTGTCATTTACTAATGAAGCCAACAATGTAAAAATTGTCACCTCATGGAATCATTGTCAATTCAGAATGATTTCAGAGGTACATGTGATAATGCCTTCATATTTGACGTTTAATCTAATGGATCTACTTGAAATTTGTCAATGAATAAGAAAAAGCAGGCACCATAGAAACAAATCAGCCTACAAATTAAAAGGCATAAAATAACATTATGAATTTGGCTCCAGAAAAAGAACTTAAATATAATTTTTTAAATGTGAGATCCATCATAGTAGCTAGAAGCAACAACACAAAGCTCAAATCATGAGAGAATGTAACTTTATGTCATCTTTCTTATTTGTATAATGTCTTATGCGTGTTGTGTGTATGATAAAGAAAGAAAGTCAATGTTGTTGCAAATTCCCCAAGTTGCAATAACCTACAAAGTACAAACAACAACAATATAAGTACAAACCTTATCAAAATCAAATCATAAGATGAATAATAAACCTTTACTCAAAAATAGACTAGTGCTTGCCATTTTGTAAGGCTACATTAAATTCACCAGATCAAAGCTTGCACTATCTAGTAATCAAAGGCATTTTGAAGAGCGAAGATTACCACAATAAATATTAAATGCACAAATTCGTTTATTTGTCACGTTAAATTCATCTTAATTACAGACTAAGTCACACAGTTTGGGTTCAACAATGGTTAAGTTTGATTCGTGTTCAAATTTTCCTTATATATATATATATATATATATATATATATATATATATATATATATATATATATATATATATATATATTATAAATATATATATATATATATATATTATATATATATATATATATATATATATATATATATATATATATATATATAGCGAGAGAGAGAGAGAGGAGAGAGAGAGAGAGAGAGAGAGAGAGCATTTTAACTCCTTGACGCTATTACAGAATTGCTATAAAAGCAAATCCTAATCATTATCCAAAGAAACCAGCTCAAACATGATTTATGACGGGATTCTCCTACTTGCTTGAATATCCACCTTAATATTTCTAGCATCTCTTGGATTCGAGATGCTTACATTGCTTGAATCTTCATTCCCATTGTTGATACCTCAAGGGTCTTCTATTACAACAATGTCGATGATTGACTCTCATTGTTCTTGATCTTGGGACGGGGTTCTTTCCATAGGTTCAAAAAAGGGAGTGCTCTTTCATTAGCATGTAATCTAGTTTTGTTCCACCAGAACTATTGGTTCAACATCTAATCTGATCTCTTCTTACAGAAAATTCTTGGTATGGTTTGACGAAATTTCCTTAAAGTTGTTGCCGATTTGTAAGAAACTTTCATGCAGTAACTTGGAAATTATTTTTCAGTTTCTAGTAGTGATACCTTTTTTATATAGAGTTATTTACATTCTGAGTGAGGTGGGAAGATATTTTGATATCTGGTGCTTGTGCATAAAATATTGTCTATGTACAATAGTGGTGAACTAAATCTAGATGGCCAATTGTATGCAATTGAAAACATGGACACTTAAGGTAAAATATTGAAATTAAAAAGTATGCAACCTCAATCTTGGTGACTACACTTTAGTTTGGAAACATTGAATGTGCATATCAGGCTCACTCGGCAAACTTGGAGTGAATATCAGAACTAGGTTCATATTTTTCTATTATAGTATTAATTTAGCAATCTTTTCTTTGTTTTTACGAAATAAGAGTGCAAGTATAGAAACCTGTCTTGTTTAAGATGAGGATGGTGGATGCATTTCTCTTAGGTCATGTCTAGCGTGATACTTTGGCATTCATGTTTGTGAAATAATAGCTAATATTAAGATATTGTAATTCTTTATTCAGAATAAGGGAAGATGGTCTATGTTATGGGTAGTATGATAGCAGTTTCCACTTTTTCCTCCCTGGGTAACATTGGAAAGGAGAGGAAGTTGGATGCAATATTTGACAAAAATGCCAAGCAATTGTCTTCTCTTGTTACTTTTTCACCCATATCCTTTAATTTCTTAAGTAGAAGGAAAACCACGAGAATACGTAGCAAAGAGAAAGTAGTCAATCCAAGAGCTATGGAAAATGAGTTGTACTTCAACCAAGATGGGCCAACAACAAAAAGATTGCAGGTCAGAGAAAAAAAGTCCATCTAAAGGAAGGTTCTTTACAACTTCAAATAAGTGATATTTTCTTAGGTAATATATGTAGTATAACAGTGTGAACAGTAGGAAAATCAATTTTTTTGGAGGACCGTTAATAGGTTGTTTATGCCATCCCTAACTGCCAACAATTTTTGTAGATCAGATTAGTTACAAGGGAATCTGCATGCTAGAAGTTAGGAGACAACTTATAGAAGCAATGCTAGTCTTTTTATTTAGGCTCTTATTGAAGTATTACCAGCTTTCCTATTACAAGTTTTCTTCTTGTGATTTCTCTTTAATATGGATTATATTATATAGGCTCTTCTTATGAACTGATAGATTGAGCAATGTTTTATTTAACTGGGGCTCTGTACTGATTTTGATTAGCAATAAAGTTTATACCTTGAAATGCCAAGCCTTTAGTACTATGAGACTATGAGTTTATTCACGTTATGGTTGAAAGTTTAGTTTAGAATTTTTAATTGAAGCAGGTATTTGAACTGGGTCAAAATAGGGGGCCTTATCCTTACCATAAGAAAAATAGGTTGGCCTTATCCTTACTAGAAGAAAAATAAGTTAAGTTCTTGATTAATGTTTTTGTACTAAGCAATTTTCTTCCCATGTGGTGAGGGTAAGGTTCTAGCAATCACATTTATGCGGAAATTTATGATATTTGCTACAATACATGGTTATAAATATTATGTACTACAGATAACAGGAATGGTCAGCCTACACCCTAGTTTCCAAGTAAGGTAAATTCTTGTTTTTGTAAACAATATCAGAGATGATGAAATATAGAGCTGAAACATCGATCATGAAATGCAGAGCTGGAAGAGAGATCATCTTTAGTAAGTCACCATATTTCATGGAAGTATCTGACACTAAGGCAATTTATTTGGCCAAAATCAGTCAAATGCCAATAATAAATTGCAACCTTATTCTAGAAAGGCTTGCAGAAGTTCCACTTACAACATTTAGCATTAGCAAGGCACCCATGTATCCACTAAACACAAAAAAAATTTCAGGTGGTTTTCTGGAAATCACACGGGTGAGTGAGAATGGAGAAATTTCACTTATGGGAACTTATCAACCTGCATGCAACCTAGAAGAAGAGAAAGTTTGAGTGCACATACAAAGACACACAAAATACCAAGAACTTTCCAACAAGTCATTTGAAACTAGCTATGTTATCATAAATTGGAACTCGAAAGGGAAATGAGAATGAAATAAGAAATAGGGATAGAGGATATTGGGGATAATAACTATGAGCTCGCTCCAGTTGATTATTCATGTACTAGTGTAGTGTCAAGATGGGAATTGGGAAGAGAATGTGGATGGGACAAGAAATGGCTATTCGGGTAGTCTGTGCAGTGTTAGTGAATTTAATTGTAAGAAAAAAGAAGGTGATGATTTCAAATTCGTTAGGACCTCCCAAGTGAAGGTGATAATGTGAGTGTTTATTGGCCATGGAGATATTTGAACCAAGTAAAAAAAAAATGTCTCTCACAAAAATTGGACCCATTGCAGATTTGAGATATGAGTCTTCCCATACATGGAGAGGGAAAATCTACCTATGATAAAACACCTGCAGAGCATAAAACCCAAAAAAACACACATACCAACAAAAACACAGAGATGGATTTGAAAAAACCACATACCTTCTTCTGCAATTCTTTCCTCCATCACCTTCATGTCTTTACCACTAAACTGAACCCTCTCGATTCCCTCACCAACCCACACATAGGCATTCTAATTTTCCTCCTTTGTAAGTTAATTTCTTGGACTAGGACCCATTTTCATAATATTTCCCTAACCCTTCCTCTGTTTAGGGGCAATTTACAGAGCCTTTCATGATTCCACCCTATTTTTAATATCACCTAGAGCAACACAAGCTACAATCTCAACTCGCTCATTCTTAGCACAAGAGAATGATCCAGAGACTCCCCCTTGATATTATTATCCACATTATGAGGGCATATTAAGGTTACCAGTCCAAAATGTGCAGCCTTCAGCTTGTTCGTGATGGTGGCTAGAGCTTTCCAATCGGATAAATTAGGTTGTTGCACCTTGAGTTCGCTAGATTTAGGGACAATGGTTTTGTCTACAATAACCATCAAATAGTTTATTTACATTCTCATTGAAGGCAGTGGAAAGGAAGAAGAGACACCCATTAGGGTTTTGTTTTGTATTTCCTTACCTCTTTTTATCTCGGCATTTTCCTTCTGGAGGGTAGCAAGATCCTGTTTTCTGACTGCTATTTCTGGTGGATGGCTCCAATATGGTGATTAAGTCTCCGATAGGTGTGCCTGACATTCCATAACCACTATCTATAAGAAAATTACCATCCTTTTGAGCATTAATAATTTATTTTTCTAGTAGAAGTCCACTACCCATTCGAGCTAACCCACCACCATATGCCATTGATGCATGCAAATATGTCACTAAACAAAGTATTATAACCCTAAACCTCTTCTGAACTGGAAAAAAAAAAAAAAAACCAGTTAACCCCAGTCATTATCCTATCCCCTTAAGCTCAGTCCCTGTATCCTCCTTGGCCGCGCATATGACTCAAGCCCCTCAACTCCTTCAACTGGGATAAAAAGGCATCAATTTAAATAGGAAGAACATGGAGGATCAAGAACCTCAAGCAAGTTGTAGTCCCCACATCCTCCTTAGCTTCACCTGCAACTCAACCCCTTAGCTCCTTCAACTTGAATGAAAAGACTTTAATGGGAAGAAATGGTGGGATTGCTACAAATTGCAATATTTCACAATTTCACTGCATCAAACTACACCATTTCATCATAAAGAAAATTGTTATGTCCTAGAGACCAAAATATAAAAGTAAAATATTAATTAAATATTTTCAATGATCACAAATAGATGTGAAGCATGTTTTCAAATTCTCATGTAACAACACCAATATGGATTTATCTTAAAATTTATCCCGCACATCACACTATGACTATGACAGCCATGACCGTAACCCTTATTTGTTGGACAAGTAGTAAGAAAGCATATTATTCAAGACCATTCACCACAATCCCCACAAGGAAGGTTTCTTGTGGAGAGATAGAATTAAATAAACATATGTGTAAATGTGATAATTAAAATATAGTGAATAAGCATGAAATAAAATGGAATAAAAATTGAAAACCAAATACCCATCACTATATTTTATCATAATCACATTCATATCATAACATGAAATATGATTAAATAATGATTTTGTAAAAAAGTATAGAAAATTAATTTTAAAAATGATATAATCTTAATTTTTCACCTAATCATAGGAATATAAGATAAATACCACATCCATGATAGTGTATGAGGTCATCAAGGAAATGTATTCAAGTTATAGGCTTCTCCTCACTCAACTTAGCCCATTTTCTCTTGTGTTAGAATATCTATTCATTATAGAACTCTCTAGGAACCTTATCTATCCATAAAAAAATCATAACACCCTCCTCCATTGGCCCAGACAACACAAGGAATATATTTTTCTATACTCAATAATACCTTAGGGATATGCATCGCTTCTAGTGCTATTCAATATAAGGAAAATGAGTCTAATATATTGAATTCCTTCTAGGAATATATTAAAAAATTACTCTTTGACCTCACTGAGGCACAAATTCATGGAGACCTTGTAACTCTCAAAATCCCACAATGATAACATCAGCGGGGGATTGAAAAACCATTAGATCAAGATAATCAAGACTTTGCAAGGGTTTGTATAAGAATGGTTCAAAGCCCTCCTAGCGTCATATTCTTGCTACAACAATAACCAAGCTGTCCAACTTTATAGAAACTACAATAGATCAACAACATTACACTCTGGTTCACTAAAATGTTAGAAATATGACTAAGGTAGTTGGGAGGATGAGGAAGTGAGGAATGATAAGAATACACCAATTTGAGCTAGAAAATAACATATCAAATGAATCCCAACACCAGTTAGACTAGTGCAGATTCCACTTAGAATATTTTTCCAACACTCACTTATCCTATCACCATCTTCTTTGAGCCAGCATACACACTAGTTCGAACACTCCACTATCAAACCATAAATTTCCTAAAGAACCTTCATATGGTGGCAACATAATCCTTCATAATATGAAATGGAAACGCCTATAATCAAATTTTTAAATACCAGATAGAACCTTGACACATGTTCCTTGATGGCTCTTCTCCAGTATGAAATGATAATGGCTCATACATGTAAGGACACCTAATATTGTAAATGTGAACCCTAAAACTCTTAAGAATCTCTCTAATCCAATGACATCTACCTTAAAATGGAAGCCAGGGGAGGATACTCATCTACTTTGATCCCATACTATAAAGTGAATTGAACCACACTTACTAATGAAACTCTATATAGAGTACATGCACATGCCAAACACAATATTTTATTATCAAAATAATTCAAATAGTTACAACAAGATTCACCTCTATTATATTGAGTTTTGGAGGTGATATTTTCCCAAAACTCTAAAAGCTAATAATAATGACAAGGCCTATTTTTTATCCTAACTCACTAATGTGACTTATTACACATGTAAGCATTATATTTTAACACCTTCCTCAATGATATTTTGAAGGCATAGGTCTATATCTCTCAACCTCAAGGTTTCCATGTTCTTGGAAAGGAACATATGGTATGTAGATTGGTTAAGGCCCTTTATGGTCCTAAATAAGCACCAAGAGCTTGGTACATCAAAATTGACCAACATTTGTAGGATAACAAATTGAGAATAAGCTTTTCTGATTAAAATCTCTACATTAAAAGTGAGGAAAATGAATAGATATATTAGTGATATATGTAGATAACATCATCATCATAGGTAGTGAGGCCATACCAATTACCAAGATAAAAATGAATCACATTCGACTTTTGACATTACAAATTTAGGCCTCCTATAACATTGCCTAGATGTTGAAGTTTGGCACAATAACAAATTTGTTTTTACTTTACATGCTAAGCATGCAAAAGGTCTACAAGACAAATACAAGATTTTTTATTGTAAAAATACATACATATATGAAAAAGTTGAAACTTTAAGCTAAAGTAGAGTCAAAATCAACAAATGAGTCAATTTATAGGCAACTTGTGGGATGTTTGACTTATCTTACAATCATTTAGACAAGTTTTAGTTTTGTAATCAATTGCATATCCAAGTTTCTCATAGACCTTGAATTAGAACATTGGATAGCAATAAAAAGCGATTTGCAATATGATAAAAGTACAATATGTTTTTTATTACTATATGGTGAAAGTGATGCATTTCATTTAATTTCATCACCAAGTTTTGCAGTCATGTCTAAGGCAATAAATCCAGGAGCTATGGAATTGGCTTATCTACAGTTTAAAAGTTTTGTAGTCATGTCTAAAGCAATAAATCCAGGAGCTATGGCATTGGCTTGTCTACAATATAAAATAATCCCTTTATGTTTCCCACAAAAGGATTAGTAATTACGATAAGACCTCATAACTCCAACCTAAACTCTTTAGTTAAAATTCTAATGCACATAGAAATTCACAAAGTTAAGAAATTCATTATGATATTTATACTGGCATATTCATTTGAAATAGTCTTAGTCAACTCAATAACTCCTGCTTTAGCCACACTATAATTATATTTCCCTATATTGTGAGTCAAACCAACCACATAAGCTATATCCATGACTCTTCCATACAAGACATCAACAAATACATTGGAGTTAACAAAAACCAACCTACCATCAAAAACTTCTAATTTTAATTGTACTATCTTTCTTAGGGTACAAATAGAGGTGAATACTATTGTAATACCCATTTGGTACCCTCCTATTTTGTGCATGGACTACACTATCACATATCAAATAAACATTTTCCTAGATTCCAAGTCACGCAGGCTTTATGTAAGGCACCATATATGATAAGTTTTTACATATGGAGTAAATTGTAGGATACAGTAAAGTTTCTAGTGATACATAACTAGGTCACTTAGCTTGATTTTGTTTCCCTAAGCCATGAAGCGACTATGCACATATGATGTAAGCTCAAAAGGTGACCCTGATTTTGTTTCTCGAAGCCATGAAGTGACTATGTACATATGATGTAAGCTCAAAAGGCAAGCTAATAAAAGCAAGAGAATGGACGCCCTTGAAATGGGGTGGCTATGATATAAAAAGTGGTATGGAGAAAAAGGAAGAGATATGCTAGTACATGTGGCATATACTTAACTCATTTACCACTATTAGTGAAATGTGGCATAACATAAAGGATGAAAAGTAGGATGTTGGACACCTCACTCTCTAGTGTACCTATTGCACTACCAACCAATTCCATTAATAATTTAATATTATACCGCATTTTGAGATTTTGCAAGGTTCTTTCTTTTTGGCTCTCTTCATCTTGCTCAATGAGTTTAGTGGTTGGTTTTTAAGATGGTTATATTGTTGATTTTTGGGATATTTGGCCATACTCCAATGTTTCTCATTATACCTTGGTTAGGAAATGTGCAAGCTTGGGGAGAAAAAACATTTATTCTGCTGCATAGAGGCTGTAGTGGGAAATATTGGAATATGGCCAAATATCCCAAAAACCAACAATAGAACTGTCTTAAGAACCAACCAAAATATTGAAAACAACACATTCATGATTAACAGTGTGAAAAAAATGAAGACATGATCTAAAAAAGGGGGTTTTGAAATCTTTCTTGACATAGTGGCATTTTGTGAGAAGCTTGGGAAATGCAGGTTGTTATTGTAGGTTTGTTGCCCAAACACTTCCAAAACTGCAGAGGAGTTGTGAGAGTCTTGCATGTTGAAACATATTTTGCAGGTTTGTGCATTGTTTTAACTCTTGAAGAAGGGATATTGCATATTTTTTGCATACTTTTTTTTTTCCTATTTGATGGCATCTTCACATTTGTTCATAGAAGTAATCTCAAATAGTTTGAGTGCACCTATGGTTAATAACCCTGTGCTTCCTCATAATATGTTATGGGTCTAAGAGGGAGGTAGAGAATGTACACCTCCTTAGACTTTATAATCAAATCAAAGAACATGGTTGCTTCTCCTATGTCAGTAACATTACAATGATCTTCCCAAAGGCAACATCAACAATGTCAGTAGCATTATAGTGCTCTACCCAAAGGAGACATCAACAATATCATACATGGGTGGAGCATGATCTATTTTCAACAAATCCCATATGTATTTATGTGTGCATGCTTCTCAAATCATTAAAGGTATTTTTTTGTTAAAATCGTTGTTTCAAAAACTAAACCTATTTCTCTATTTTCAGTGACTTAGGGTTGAATAGAGCGGTAGGGTCAAATGGCTCAAGTTGTCGATAGGTGAGTGTTTCAGGAATGCAATTAGATGCTAGTGTAGGAGCAAGTGCAGGAAAGGGTGCAAGCATTTTAAACAGTGTGGCACTGTTAAAAATTTGATTTAAAAAGAGGCAATTTTCAGGATAGAAGAATGGATGCTACTTCAAATTAGAATTAACCAAACCAATCATGAGTCTCACTAGGTCCAAAAAAACATAATCATTCCAGCTAAGATGAGCCATTTAAACTGGGAGTGTAGGGATAAAAAGTGCAAATTAATTTTCTATGGTTGCAGAGAGCGTAGGACTTTTTTGTTGAAACTGGATTAGAAACTATGAATGTCAATAGTTTTAACCAGAGAATTTGCTCCACAACAAAGTTTTGTTTAACAACGTTTGCTTGAACCGAACTGGCCGTGGAATTGATTTATCATACATGCCATTAATTTTAAAGTCCAACAATCTAAAAATTGATATGCAATCATACATATCTACATTTGGAGAAGATGTGGCAACTTGAGATTGAAATTGGCAGTTTCCAATCCACAACTAGCGCATTGATTATTTAGTGGTATATCTTCCAAATTGTCCACCTCAGCCTTAGCCTTGACGTCCAGCATATTTTCATCTGAAGAAAGCATATCCAGTTTGATGCAACATCTTCATACATCACCTTTAATACATGCTCTCTCTCCATATCCTCCTCCTTAGGATCAATGAAGATAATGAAGCCTGCAAGCATAGGAAAAAAACTAAACCATAAAGGTTTAAGTAGCAGGGTTTCTTTTATTTAATAATTTCCATTGAACATTGTCATCTAAAGCATCTTCCATTGAAACCCCTAGTAGAAAGACTTGAAATAAACCCTGATAGACAAACCCGTGATATATATAAACCCTTACTGGACATCCATGGCCAGGATAAACATTTAAATTCAATGCTTGGAGGCCAGATAAATGTTTTTACACAAAATCCTAGCATTGACCTCATTAGCTTTCTCCATCTACTCACGCAAAAATAAATTCTGGGCATCCTTCATGGCCTCGCATTTTCATTTTCCCCAAGGTGGTGGAAATAATTGACATAGAAGTAATCAAGGTGAAAACCCTTTTTCCCATTGTAAAAAATCATATGGATGTGCCATTTCCATACGTGGTAGCAAGATTTCATCTTCTTCGTAGTGGAAACACAAGTTTGATGTCCCCCAACCTCAACTACATTACAGGAATTAGGATTCAATTCACCCCCTTTGCCACTTAAAATTGTGGAAATGATCTGTTGTTCAAGATTTGTGGTATCCTTGGTGATCTTCGATATCTTGCACTCATTTTTGATGACTTTAGCACAAATATTAACCATGAGAGCATCAATGTTGAAATATGGAGGTTGAATCCCCAATCTCTCAACCATGTTTCTTAGCCTGGATACATTGAGGGAGGATCCCCAATATTTCCATTCCACTACTTAGACTAGATACATCGAGAGGAGATTTAGGGCTCAATTTCCACATATCTCCTCTAGATGCAATAGTAACATAAAAATTCAATCCACACAGTGCATAGAGGTTTAGTTACGAGCACAAGACCATTTTACTTTAAAATAATTACAAATATCAAAATAAAATAATTGAATAGGAATAGATGGTTAAGACAAAATGATAATTTTAAGATGAAATGATTATGTCATCTTAAAAAAATGTCTTAAATATTCGCTTCATTTAGTAGTGACATTTGTGTTCCTGTAGGGAAAGATGACACCTACACTAGAGGATGTATGCTAGATCATGGGTATCTCTATAGATGGTGCCATCATAGACGTTGAGGTGTTTGACCGAGAACAATTATAGATTTCATGCGAGTTGGAGGTAATATATTGGCTCTCTCCACCCACAATAAATGATAGCTCTTCTCATTTTATAGCTTGCCTTGAAAACCTATGGTGACTAGGTCAAGACTTGAACATGCCTCCAGTGGAACACCATCTCTATGGAATTTGTGAAGTCTGAGCTTATCTAAGATAGAGTCGAAGTCTGTATTATGATGAAGTTTGAGTCCATTTTGAGGGTGAAGTTAAAGCCTTGTTTGTCATAATATTCGAGCCCATTAAGAGTTGAAATCAAAGTTTATTATGTGGTTAATACCAATCTTTTTGGGAAAATAAAGAAGGCCTAAATTTGGCCCTAGTACAAATCTAAGTCAAGGCTTTGGTCAAGTTCATTTTGGACAGTTTCAAGACAATTTGTGGATAACTTTTGGAGGGCTGACTTGGTACTTGTTGGACACTTTTCTATCTCACATTAGGAGAGAGAAGAAAGTTATGTGTGTCTTGCATGTTATAGATTTGCATGCAACATCCTATTAAATGTTTCAACATGTTTTGACACCCATAAAATGTATATTGATTATCATTCTCTTAGGATCAATCTATGCAATCTCCTTCTGAAGCACCCTCTCCTCCACATGAAGCTCCATCCATTGATCAATATGACACTTTGAGTGATTTGATTGAAGAATTGGGAGCCAAAATCTTGATTTATCCCCATCCCAAACAACTGAGTAGTCTAGGCCATCTTAGAAAGGTCCTCCAAAATAGCCGACACAGACACTTGAAAGTGCTTGTCCTAATGAGGTTGGAAAGACAATAACAAGAAGCTCAACCAAATGGAATGGAGGTGAGGTATACAATCCTGATTCATGTGTTGATATGGATGTTTCTTATGATTGTGAAATAAATTTGTCTATAGATTTTGAACCAACTTCCTTCAAAGAAGTCACTTCTCATGATGAATGGAAAGAAGTGATGTAGAAATGTTATGATTCTTTGATAAAGAATGGAACCTAGAATCTAGTTGATCTTCCATTGGGAACCAAACCAATAGCCTGCAAGTGGGTTTTCAAGAATAGGTATAAAGCAGATGGTTCACTTGGCAAGCGTAAAGTGAGGGTTGTGAAAAATGGTTTTGCATAGAAAGAAGGGGTTGATTATGAGGAGACTTCCCCCCCTAGAAAAATGGGCTACCATCTGGACACTCTTTTCCTTGGCAACTCAGAAGGTTGGAAATTCAATCAAATGGATGTAAAAATTGCTTTCTTGAATGGAAACATTTCAATTCCTCTTTTGATTGACAACACTTCTGCAATAAAGTTGGCTAAGAACCCAAAGTTCTATGAATGAATGAAGCAAATTAATACAAAATACCATGTGATTCGACATCATGTTGAGGCCAAAAGTATCCACCTTTGGCATTATTCCACAAATGAGCAGATTGTAGACATCTTCACCAAAGTGCTAGGAAGGGAAAAATTTGAAAGATTCATAGCACCACCTATTTTTGGCATATGATTAATGCAATACTTAGGTAAAAAAATATTGGCATGACATAAACAACTTTCTTAACATGCTTTTTTAACTCTTATGCCAAATTTTCACTCCAAAAGTTTACCTAGTTCTACACTCAATCCCACTTTGCTTGTAATAAAAATCTTAACTAAGTTTCCAAAAAAATTGACCCTTTTTTGAAGCTATAAACTTAGTGCTAACGACTGGCTCCAATGGGGTTACTGTCTCCCCAAGAGGTAATAAAGAACACACAGACCATGTGCCTAATCCATTGGGTGGCTCCCAACCAATAACCCTGCAACCTATAAACTGTACCACATTGAAGTCCATATTAAAACAACAAACTGAGAATGCACTACTGAAAACCAAAACCTAAAACTAGAAAGTTAAGATCCAAAAATTCTGGTAGCATAACTATAAAATATTTACAAAATCCATGAGTTTGATTTACAAAACATGATTAAAAGCCTATCCTTCTATTTATTCAAATCTTTATTTATTAATTAAACATTAGTCAAAGCATTTTAAAATTATTGTACACATCCTCTATTGTTCTTTAGGGAAAAGGAAGAGTCATAGATGAAGTGTAGGACTAAAACTATTCACACCCTT
Source organism: Pinus taeda (assembly GCA_000404065.3). Classification (NCBI taxonomy): domain Eukaryota; kingdom Viridiplantae; phylum Streptophyta; class Pinopsida; order Pinales; family Pinaceae; genus Pinus; species Pinus taeda. Next base: position 169,069 of record APFE031638676.1, on the reverse strand, counting down.
GTAGGCTTTGTATCTAGAACTGTAACTCGCATTCCTCCTTTGTAGAAAAACTAATACACAAACCTCTGAAATCTGTTGAACCTGTGCACTTGTTTACACTCTTTAAGGCCCTTCTTTCTTGTGTTGACTCATATTTTATGCTCTCCTTTAGCTACAAAAACTTTATGACATATTACCATGACATATCGAAAATAAACTAAATATCAAAAAGATAAAATGAAGCATGCCAAAACGTTGAGGTAGAAGTAGGGTTTTTTCAACAAAATTAGGGTTTCATATATTTTTTTATTAATGAGGTAACTTGATCATTCTTCCATAACTTCTACATCATGAGCAAGGAGTTTAACTTGTTTTGGCTTCTTGTCATCCTTATATTACCCTTTTGAATAATTTTGCTAACTTTTAGAGCCCCTTTCCCCTTACTACCTGCATACTCTATTTTCCCTTGTTCTGTAGCCTTTTTCTTACCCTTTGAAGACTTCACATTATCTTCTTCGTCAATTATCACTAATTCCTTTAGCTTAGGATTAAGGTTTTCCTTAAAACTCAGTCTTAATTTATTTGTAGGACAAGTATGGGGTTTCCTATGGTAAACCCTAGGCTCTGTTTCTGTGTCCCCATCCCCTATTTCCATACTCTGTTTTCCTTTCTCACTTTTTTGCTTGATGCTTTACTTCCTCGTTTTCTGTCAGTTGTGTATGTTGTCTTCTTGTTCTCTTTTGATAGACCTTAATATTTGGTTCCTTTACAACATCTTGCTCAATAGGCACATGACTAGATTCAACCTATATTTCAAGGGCTATGGTTTCAACATGAGTTTTAGCCTTACCCTTTCCTGGTCTTCTGGGTGCAGAGTTTCTCCATGTCCTCTGCCTCATGGTTTGTATTTGTTTATATAAATCATGTATATACAATATCTTAATCAGGCCATGGTGACATATATCACGAGGTAACATTTCTGGTTTGGTTATGGCCTTAGTGGAAATTTTAAGTAGACTTTGATGTAAGAAATAAGGTAAGATCGTTTTTCCAAAACCAACTAAATGACATAAAAATCTCATGTGGTAAAGGTAGATTTTGGAATACCAACCTTCACATGTAAAAAAGAGTTTCACAATATTTAAAATGTTAGACCATTTGGGCTTCAACATCTTCTGAGGGATTCCCATGCTCCAATTAGGGTTCTGATGTTCTCCTTTAAGGAAGAGGTTGAGATCCACATTCTGCATCATTCGTTTCTTGAACCACTTCTCACCCTTAGAAGGCAACCTGTGGCTTTTGATATTGAATCTTTAGTGACTGCAAACTCCATTCCTCTTATCTGAGCCTTGTTTCCATCAAAATAGTGAATAAAATCATAATACCAACTCAGATGGTAACTATAAAACTGTTAGAAAATCGACTCCCATCCTATATTTCTGAATAAAGGTGAAACTTTATCACAAATCTCGAACCATACTCCATCTAGTTGAAATCATATCACATGCCCTAAATTTCCCATTGCTTAACTAAGAAAAATTAAGTACTCTACCACGTGTAGTCAAAAAATATTAGCAATTGCATTATTTATTGCTAGCTAGTCACCTAGGTTTGATGGAAATGGTTGATTTTCACACAATTTTGGTTTTAACCGTCCTCTCCAAACCCTTTTTAATGTTTTGAAACTACCTCAAAACATCGTATAAAGTCATATCATATGTAAAATTTCATCGAAAACTTTTAAAGCGTTTCAAATGACGCAAGAGATAGTTATAAAAGTTTTTTTTTTCAAAATTTCGTGGGTGCTATGAAAATATTTTGTAGCATGACACGTAGGCACTACAAAAATATTTCATAACGATGCCTATTTTTGGCATTCGATTGGTGCAAGACTTGGGTAAAATAGAATTGGCATGACATAAACAACTTTGTTAACATGTCTTTTTAACTCTTATGCCACCTTTTCATACCAAAATTTTACTTAGCCTTACACTTAAGCCCACTTTGCTTGTAATAAAACTCTTAACTAATTTTTAAAGCATTTTGACCCTTTTTGAAAAGTATAAACTTAGTGATAATAGAATCTCTGTGCAAACTTCCCGAATGAAATAATAGAAAAGTCGTCCCTAATCGTATTAGTAGAGATCAAAGGGACAAAAGAGGAATTAATGTTTGAGAAATCTTGTGAGGAAAAACTATCGTGTTCTTCAGAGTTGGCTACCCCCACAAAACAACGAGTCAAACAAATTGTTGTCTTTATATAAGATAACATGAATGGTAAGTGAAATAACAACTTTGGTATAGGCACGAGACAGTGGTAGCTTGCACGCAGGTGGAATTAGGGCGCACAATGAGAGTCAATTTTGCATGTGTTAGATAATATTGTCTTAAATTTATATGGTTTTATCTTAGATGAATTTAATTTTAATTTCCCTTGTTTTAAGTGGCCATTGTCTTAAATATAAAGTTTTGTCTTAATTTTTTTTTGTCTCAAACTATTTTTGTCTTAAATATAAATTTGTCTTAAAATATTTTTGTCTTAAACTATTTTTGTCTTAAATATAAACTTTTGTCTTAAAATATTTTTGCCTCAAATTGTTTTTGTCTTAAATATAAAGTTTTATCTTAAAATATTTTTGTCTTAAACTGTTTTTGTCTTAAAATATATTTGTTTCAAACTGTTTTTGTCTTAAATATAATGTTTTTTCTTAAAACATTTTTGTCTCAAACTGTTTTTGTTTTAAATTTTATATTTAAGATAATTCAATTGATATTAAATTTTAATGTAAAATAACTAAAATAAAAAGTAACTTTTTAAGACAAAAAATTTCTTTTGTCTTTAAAAAATGTCTTCAAATTGCCCTTTGTGTAGTAGTGATGGGGAGGAGTTGAGAATGGGAGTAAGTTTGGGGTAATCAAACTATCCCAAGGGGTGTCTCAACAAACAAACAATTAACAAACAAAGAGGGTTTACATCGTGTCCTTATTGATGTAAATTGGACTCACTATAGGGGGGATTTGAACCTGGGTTTCGTTATTTCCATGATTTCATAAACTTCAAATTAACCAATTAAGCTACCCAAAATGAATTATGTATATATTTGAATGAATGAGAATATCAATTTTTTTAACTATCTTATATTCATTTACATGAATTTCTAATTTAAAACTTAATATTTGATTTTAAAAACCTTCAATTCATTCAAACACATTTTTATAAATCATTGTAATAATATTATATATAAATGAATTAGAATAATTTTGTATTATTAATAATATTCATATATAATAATCTAGTAAATTATATTACTCTATTTTGTACAATTATGTAACAAAATTACAAGTCTTTTTTGAATAGCATATTTAGTTTATATTTTCTATAATGAAACTAAGAGTTATTGATTTCTTTAGTCCAAATCAGTTACATATATCCTAGGGTTAGATAACATTCGGCTATAATTAACAAAATTTTGAAAGGAAATAATTGAAATAATTATCCAAGAATAGGATATTTGTTATAGAATCTACCCAGTTCAAATACGAAGTCTTAGTGGTGTTGTATAAACAAACCTTTTAGAAGATGTCATTGCCTTGGATTTTTCAACTCCTCTCTATTACTTTGCCTGCATTTTCACTAGTTGTTGCTTTAGTCCTTATAGTTACAATTTTAATGCATGGATTTTGTTCCTATGGATCATGAGAATGTCCAACAGATATTCCAATTTGCTTGAAATGATTTCCACCCACCTATATAAGATAGTGATTTCTACATGAGTTGATGATTCTAACATATCCAAATCTCTCCCTACATTTTGACAATTGTTATGTCTATATGCCATTGCTTTTGAAGGAGAAAGGTCAATGTATGCTATCAAATTTTCCAGGGAGTAGAAACAAATGCGTGTGTTATTTATGTCAGGTTATGGAATTTTGAAGGTACAAATTCATACATATTTACTTTATCATTATATCATTTTGATTTTCTAAAGACTAATAGTGAGTTATTCCCCTTCTTTCCTTCCTTTGAAACTTGGATTGGTTGAGAGGTATATTAACATGATCATTGTGTGTTTATTACACCTGTATTTATGCTTGAGCCTCTCCTTCTCCCATTCCTTACTTATCCTCTAATAAATGATGAATCACGTGAGGTAGTGATGACCTTCCACTACTATGATTGACGCTCTTCATCACTACAAAGGTTTCCTTGTTTTGGGATTCATTTTCTCTCTTTCAATTTAACTATAATTGTGCTTCCACTAGGATGAAGGATGATGTAAAAACATTGTATCACTTCAATCTATTGTATTATTAAAAATTCACTCATCCTCCCATTATTTATCTTTGTTTTGTGTGGTATGAGACTTGTTCCTATTACCCTTTACCTTTGACACTAATATGATAGTTAAGGAGCTAAGACCTCCATCAATGTTTCTTTCACTCTCATTATTCCAAGGGTTAGGTTGATTGCTAAATTTGCTAGGGAGTTAGCTAAGGTGTTAAGTTCCCTTAACACATTCTTGGCATGGAAGCTAGAAAAGCAAGAAATATTATTCATAATTTTTTTGTGCAAAGGCTTAGTTAAAGTTTGTGAAGAGGTGTCAAGATTTAAGTTCTTGATTGAGTTGTTATAATCACCCATAATTATAAGGGAATGAATGTAAATTTATTTTCTAGGTTGATTCCGTGAAGCATGGCATGCATTTTTTGTTGATAATTTTCCATGAGTACCTAGTTAAATTTTTCCATTAGACCCATAGAGTACCCCCAAACCTTGCACATGTCACCCCTACATTTTTTCTTTGAGGATCCATCAAAGAAAATGATATGTGAATGTTGTGAAAAAAATCCATTCCCTAAATTTTTCTTTTGTAAGAGATAACTATCAATATTGGTTCCCTTTTGTAGGAAGAGATAAATGTTCTTGAATGTTGAAGTTACTTATCGACCTTTCCTCATAATACTTCAGCTCTAGTGGCATCTTGTTTTTTGGATTTTTGGTCCTTTAATGTTCAACTAGCAAATATTTTTCTCTATCAACCACCATTGTTGAATTTTGGAAGAGGCCCTAAAAGATTTCTCTGTTTCTAGCCAGCCATATTTTCCAGCAAACATATTTTGGAATGGCCATCCATATCCTTTTGAAGAGAGAACTACCTTTAAATGAGTTCAAATAGTTTTTATTCCATGATTCAAAGAAATGGTTAAGCAATTTAGGCTATTTTACTCTATGGAAGAGACTCTACAAAACATTATCCCAAACATCCATATTAAATTAACATTATGAAAATAGATGCACTATAGTTTCCTTGTTGCGATGATAGAGAGAACATATAGAAGAACCTTGGATGCCCATTTTGTGTATATTTCCTATTATTACTATTTTTGTGAGAAATATTCCAACATATGTTTTTATTTTAGAGAAAGTTTTTGGATCCCTAATGTTTGACGAAACTCAAGAATGAGGGGGAGAGGGGTCCATTATGAAAGCATTAAGATTCATATTCCAATTTTATAGAATAGGAGGCACTTTCCCATCCTATAGAATCTTTGGATTGAATGGAGATAGGGTCACAACAAATAAGAGCTAAAAGGAGGGAAGGGAATGGGGCAAGGATATGGGATAAGATAAAGTGTAGATTTTAGCCATTCTAGCAAACCTCTTTGGTACATAAGGAGAGGTGAGATAAAGTGCGTGTCCTTTCATGATAAAAACATGGTATTAAGGGATGAAGGGAATGTATGCTCTTCAATGGAGTCCTTCACATGATCTTGTACTTTTGAGGATTCATGGTTTTTTCCATTTCCTAGTATCCAAGTGAGACTTTCTTGTAAAAACTATATTTTTTTTTACCATTTCTCTAGATATAATATCCTCATTTATACTTGGAAGCTCAATCCAAATAACACCGTCTTTCCCCAAGTAGATATTTTGAGTAGATACCTTGATTCCATGAGTTGTTTTTTCTAGTTATCAATATCGAAAGTAATTTCCCTTCTAGAGATAGATTCATGAGGGAAGGGGTCCTTCACATCAATTCCATCATAGCATAAGCGAGTTTTAACAATTTCACAATTAACAAAAAGAGATATTTTATAATTTGTTTTACCTTCTTTCCAAACAAATTTTCTCAGTTAATGAGCTATACTGTTTTGAATTCTCCTTGGGGAAATAATATTACATAAATTGAATATTGGGAGAGTAGATAAATCAACTTTGAGAAGAACAAGCCTTCCATCTAGATTAAGCCAATGGGCTCCCCATTTATTGAACTTCAGATAAAAAAGAATGCCCAAGTATCGAAATAATGACACCTCCTCTGACATTTGGATTTGAAGAGATCTTTGTATAGTAGATATTCTAATATTATTGGTATTCCAAGTGAGGAGGACACTTTTCATTTTTCTTATCATAGCTCCTAAGGCTTCGATAATTTGGTCCAAAATGTCATTGAATATTGTTGTTATTATTGTAAATGAACCTCCCATTAAAAGGGTATCATCTACAAATTGCGTATGATTTACCTCTTTTATCCCTTAAACAATTCTTAATCCTAGAAAATTTGTTATCCTTCTTTCATATCCTAATTTCATACTAAGGGGATCAACCGTCAAATATATGTATATATATATATATATTATATATATATATAATATATATTATATAATAATATAATATAATATATATATATAAGAGGAGATAATGGGAATCCTTGCCTAATTCCCTTAGATGTTTTGAAAAAATTGGCTAATACGTCATTGACCAAAGGAGAGATATAAGGAGAGCTAATATATGAAGATATCTAGATAATGAATTTGGGGTTGAAATCAAACTTGAGGATAGAAAAGAGTAAGTTTTGGCATACCTAATCAAAGAATTTTTTCATGCCCAACTTGATTACCATAACTTTCTCATCTTCTCATCTACAATAATTTATCACTTCTTGAACGAAAATCATATTATCTATGATCTACCTTTTTCTGAATGGATCCTCGATTCTCATCGATTATCCTCTAGATGAGAGGTTTCAACATTATGGATATGATTTTTGTGTTAATATTGTATGAGACATTACATAAGAATATAATGTAGAATATGTTGAAGGATGACATATTGCCTTCCTTTTGAACCAAAGCTAAGAATGATGAATTTATTCCTCAACCCATTTTAGAGGATTGATGGAGAAAGGAGATCATTTGGATTAATTCCTTCTTTATTATTGATGAAGAAGTTTTCTATAAATGAATAGAGAACCTGTCAAGCCCAAGGTTAAGCCCAATTCAAAAAAGTTCATGTCTTGCCAAACTTAATTACCTAAGATTACCTAGCTCAAAATACCATTACCTTCCTAAGTTATGACATGAAAAAAGTGCACCACCATATTTCCTGTAGCTTTTGCATTTGTGGAGGCCTATTTGTTGAATAAATTTGAATAGCGGTTCATCATTATTTCCTTGATTTGGTTGTAGGAGTTTAATTTTTCTCCTTCTTCATGATTATTTGTCTTATGTTATTTCTCCAAACATGTTTCTTAGAATGATTACAGGATAATCTAGTATTTTTGTCTTTCACTTTTAACTATACGCTCATATATTTAATTATCCACATTTGGTCCTCATTCCTTAATTATCTCTCAAGTTTATGATATGCTATTTTTTTCCTCCATTAAAATACTATGTAAGGTAGGGCCTTGTTCAGTCTACACTTGAATTTCACCAACCTATTGTTTGAGAGAGGGTGTCCCAATCTTTTTTTAGTTTGTTTTTCCTTTATCCAATGTTGAAGAACTTGCTTGACATTTATTATCTTGTTTTCTTAGATATATACTGGGGAACCTTCAACCCACTGGTTCCATGCATTTTCTACTATTTTCATGAACTTATCCTCTTGTGTTCACATGAGATTGTAACAAAAGGGAAGAAATGTATAGTTTTTCAAGGGAAGGAAGGAAGGAGAAATTGGGTGATGATCCAATCTCAACCAATATAATATAGATAAAGGGGTACCATTTTCATCCAAAAGAGAGCTATGGATAAGAATTATATCAAGCATACATATAGTATTTCTAGGCCCTAGCCTTTTGTTTGACCATATGTACTTTCTTCTTATTGGCTTTAGATCAACGAGATAAAACGACGAGGAGATGCCCATCATTTTCTCTCTAAGATGGTTTCTAACTAGTGAGCTACCTTTCTTCTCCCAAGTGTAAAAGGAAGTATTGTAGTCTAATAATAATACTATTCAGATCCAAAATTATCTCTTTTATATTTAATAATGAAGACCAAAATGTCATTTTATCATGATAGAAATTATGCATATATACATTGACAAAATTATAAGACTTGCTTGAGGAAATATGTAACAATATTACGTCTATCCAATGAGAAGAGGATGACTCATAAAGGAGATAGAAGTGGGATGAACACCACATTATGCATATACATCTAGATCCCCCTCTTGAATTAATTACTTTTGCATCACTTCTTTTCCATGCCATTTTTCTTTATGGGAGATGATATTTTCCTCTAATTTGATCTCCTAGAGAAGAATGATTTGCGGGTTCTCTATTTTTATATAATTTTTGACTGGTTTCAATTTTTATTTTCTCCCTAGACCCTTGCAATTCTAAGAGATGGCATTCATCATTTACTAACTTTTTTGAAGCTTGTCCAGGTCGGATATTTGAACTTTGTATTTTTTAGCTTCTAGTGTTTCTATTATCACATCCTTCTATGGTTTTTTGTGTACTCATGCTTTTGTATTTATTTACTTGTTCTTCTCTCCTATAATTGTTTAGTTTTCTCCCTAATTTGTTTATAAATTTTCTCATTATTGAGTCTGTTATTATCTCCTCCTCTAAATATTTGTCTATCAACTAAACATAATTGAGAACTAGATCTATGACAAACCTTGGAATTATTAGTATTAAGAGATAGATGGTCTAGATTCTTGAGAAGGGGAAAATATTATTTCCACTCAATGAAAAATAGAATCTTCCAAAGGGGAAAATTCTCTTTATTTCTCTCCATCAATTTCACTACCATAACTATTTCAGGAAATCTTGACTAGGACAAGACTTCATAATAGTTTAGGCATGGGGAATGACATGGATCATGGTTAAGGGAGGAGTTTTTGTTTGGTTTTTTGGAGGAGGATGGGTCTCAAGAAGCATAGGATTGGGAAGGGAGGGTTTTGGGGTAGGGTCATGTCTTTCCCGTATCATTTTTTGTAGTTTTCATTGCCCTCCAACTTCTATCAATTTCTCTTCTATAGCTCATTGTGGACAATATCATATGAAGTGGCCATATTCATTGAAATATTTACATTTGAATGAGATTTTTCTGTAGTCTACTTAATGAATGAAACTCAATTTATCTATAAATATTTGGAAGGCCTCTCATAATTCTTTCTCTAGATATACTTCAACATATATTTATTTTCCTAACCACATTGTTGATAAATTATAAATCTTTAATATTATTTCCTTAAAGTAAGAGTATTGAAATCATTAAAATCAATTAATACTTGGTTGTACAAATGGAAATTGGAAATTAACCATTGAGACTATGATTTGAGAGAAAATATTTATAGAGTTTGAAATATTAAAACACCATTTTAAAATTATGGGTTGTGATTGTTAGGCAAGGTGGTGACATATACTTTATGAAATGCACATCTAGATATTACAGTAGGATAATATTACTTTGCATTTCATATTTATATTGTTGATAAATAGTACATATTTGATATTTGGATTTTATCCTTTTGATAGTTATAATTTTTATTTGTTGTATCTCAAATTTATATATTTTGGTCCACTTGTGTTTCTATATTCAATATCAATATAATAAATAAATTCTAATTCGAGGGTCTCTTTAATATATATTGGTGTTTCATCCTAACTTTATCTATTATTCTTTCAACATGACTCATGATTTTTTCATACTTTGGCCCATAATAAACCGCTTATCTATGATGACAACTATTTTCTCTGACTTAGTACTAGTCTTAGTCATAGTCTTATAGAAGATATGATGCCACCATAATTTTTCGTACTTTGACCCATCATCAAACTCTTCTCTATGGTTTTAGTTATTTTCTTAGTCATAGTGATAGTCATATCCATAATCTTATAGAAAATATAGTGCCACCATAATAGTTAATATGATCTTACTAGTTGGATATCATTGGCATACTCTTCATAAGGATACTAAATAGGGTGTTTCCCATTGTAATACATATAAAATGATGGGAAATAAAAAAAATATGAAATCCAAATATGAACCAAAGTCTCATTTGAAACCTTTTATGATGGGGCCTATATTATTTTGGGCCCATTGACCCTCCAAATCAAGAGCATCATATCATTGTCTACAAAAATTATCTAATTATGTGGGCATAAGTAAAATCCATGGAAAATGAAAATGGGAATACAATAGTACAATTCCTACATGAGAGTATATTTTGTAGGTTTTAGGTGCTAAGAGAAATTGTAATAGATCAAATCACCCAATTCACCTCCAATCTAATTGAGACTCCTATGTATCCAAACAAAATATGCCAAGGGAAATCAATGATGTATCACCTTCTAACTAATGGACCAGCATATATGAGGGGACTTTTGAGGTCTAAAATGAGCCTCCTAAGGAAATAAATAAAATAATAGTTAAAATAATAAAATAAAGTTATGATTTTTAAAAGATAAAGAAAGAAAACTACTTTTTTAAATTTATTGTTTCCTTATCTCCTTATCATTTTACTCAAATTTAATGTTTATGCACCCTTTGGTTTTGCTTCCAGAAATACCCAATTCACATACTTTCAAGTAGACCCACACCAAAAAACAAATAAAAAAAATACAAGGAAAAATGTGGTTCTTTGGTGCTAGTCTATTTGAAAGTATGCAAAGTGGATATTCATTGAATGTGAAATTTAATTTTGCATCCAATGGGTTCCTAAATTTGACCTTTGAGTCAACCTATATGGTTATAAGTTGAAAATACAATTAAAAAAGTAGTAGTATTCTTTCCCCTCCAAAAATATTGACATTGAGGGATGACATCACCATCCTAAATCTTATTGGTTTGATTAAAGTTGATTTTATTATTATATTTTTTGTTTTGAGGCCCACTTTTTACCTCAAAATTCCCATAATGTGTGATCAATAGAGATATAGAAAGCATCCTCACAAAAATAATATAGTTACATAAGAAAGAATAGGTAAATAGATTGTTTGAAGCTATATGGGAATACAACACAACCTAGGAAACTACCACATGCTTCACATCCTATGAATTATATATTGAAAGAATGTGATGTTTCCCATAGAGTTTGACATAGAGAAACATAAAATAGCTTCAACACAAAATTTGGACCTATCTAGATCCCTAAAGGAAATATTATAATCAGTAAATGCTTTAGACAATTATAGGAAGGAGGACTTATTTCATGCTAAAGTAATATAGCAATAATGGAAAAGATGGCATGATAAATTTATCAAATATAAGGTTTTCAAACAAGGGGATCATGATATTTTATATGATCTAATGTTGAAGTGTTTCAAGGGAAAACTAAAGGCAAAATGAAAGGGGACATACTAGGTGGAAAAATGTTATGCCAATGTCTGTATTAATATTAAAACCATAGATGGATAAAACATACTCCAAAATAAACAAAAAAATGCATTTGGTAGTATGCATTTTTCGCAACCCGTTTTGATTGATAAATCTTACTGTTCGCATTATGATACAGGTATTTTCCTTGATGGCAACTCACTGAGATGAAAGATCATAGTATAGCAGGTAAACAACAAAGAATTACAGATTAGTCTTCATAGAATGAAGAAAGAGAGGTATACACAGGTTCATTATTGACCAAGATGCGTATACATGCAGGTTCACTGTATACAAGTCGCAGATATGTACACATGCACTTTCATAGAAGGAAAAGCACGCATACCTTGGAAAACTAAGTTTCTGGTCCGAGGTATTTGGTCCATGGTATTTTGATCCATGGTATTGGTCCAAGGTATTGGTCCTAAGTGGTTTTGGTCCATGGTATTGAGAAATGCCTAAAAACTATAATAGGAGAAGATCATTAAGCCAAGGTGCGCAAGTATCGAATATCTGATGAAGTGTGAGATCTAGTATGTAGGGGTTATGGTGCATTGTTGGATCTGAACCAAGGATAAACCTTAGCGGATGATGAGGGATTAGATCTAATGATGGATCGGGATATTGAGGTGTAAAATGAACTATCATTATGTGTTTTTTCTCATGTATATTCTAGATCTGAATACTGACGCATATATTATTCTATAAATGATATGATCTGGGTATAACTAAAGTCTAGAATAGCTACAGAACTCTAAATTTATATTTTCAGATGTATACGCTTGTTGGCTTTAAGAAAAGTGCATATACATGCAGGTTCGACACATGGAAGTAGCGTATACCTTATAAAATATGTTTTAGTTGCTTCTGTTTGCTGTTGTAGAGTTCTTGGTTTTGGCTTGGGTTCTGGTTACTATATTCTGGTGACAGTATTCTGAATGATCAGATTGATAGGTTGTCAAAGTGATTTATTGATTTGGTTGTGGTTGATTCAAAAGGTGATTGGTTGATGTAGATATATTTGATGATTGAATTATAGTTATGTTGTTGTTGATGGATCCAGTCTGAAAATTTATGAAACGTGGTCCCTGGAGGAAGAGAGAAGGTCATAGCCTTCTGTAGGTCGGCGCCTATGTACCAGCAAACATATCGGCTAGTATAAGAGCTAGGGGTTTGTAGCTCCCTTCCAGTAGTAGCTGGAAAATGAGAGAAGGTTGTAGCCTTCTATAGGTAGAAGCTTGCGTATTGGTATAAGTCTGCACCAATACAAAACTGTAAACATAACTTTCTTATTATTAAAAGAAGACAGAGACGACAACAGCAGGTGGTTTTTACCCAAATTGGGTTTCCACCTTATATCTTGGTGTTCATGTGTGCTTCTTATGCTTTATTCTGCTTTTACTGAACTGTCTAATTAATACGTGACATACTTGTTAGAGTTCAATACATGATAAATTGGGTAAATAAAAAGTTCTCTGGATATATGCTGGTTTCTTTAATAACAGTCGCGTGTACATGTTGATTCAATTAGCTAAAGTAGTGTATACTAATCTGCCTATGGAAATGAAAAATTATTACTAATACTAATTCATCCCCCCCCTTTCAGTATTATTTCGAACAATTGGTATCAGAGAAGGTCCTTTAGAAGAAGCTTGATCGCTTGAAGGAAGATCCATAATCATGAGTAATCAAGAAAGCGGGGGATCCATGAGACCACCAATCTTTGATGGGAGAAACTTTGTTTATTGGAAGATAAGGAACGCAACGTACCTTCAATCACTTGGAACAGATGTATGGGAAATTGTGGGAGGAGGATATACATTTCCATTAGCAATTCCTACAGATACAGTAGGTAAAAAGAAATATAAAACCAATGCCATGGTTGTCAATACATTCTTGGGAAGTCTGTCACAATCAGAGTTTGTCAAAGTTATGCAGCTCAGCTCAACCAAAGAAATATGGGACATAATCATTCTAAGCTACGAAGGAGACTCTCAGGTAAAACGTGCTAAATTTCAAACTCTCAAAATTCAATATGAAACTCTCAGGATGCACAATGATGAAAGTATTGCTAGTTACTTCTTACATATATATTAGGTTGTTAATTGCATGAAAAATCTGGGTGAAGAGATAATGGAAGTTACCTTAGTTGAGAAAGTTTTAAGATCCTTGTGTGCTAAATTTGAATCAAAAGTATCTGTCGTAGAAGAAAAACAGGATCTACAGACTATTACTATGACACAGCTTCACGGAATCTTAACTACCTTTGAGATGAGAAAAGGAGGCCTATTAGATATGAGAGAAGCCACATTTAAAGCTTCAGCAAAAGGAAAAGAAGAACTCAATGAATCAAGACATATTTTAGAAGAAGAAGATGAAGTAAACGTTGTCAAGAAGCTTCAACGAGGTTCCAGAAGATTTAGAGGTAAACTACCTTTAAAATGTTTTTCCTATGGTAGAGTCTATCATTATACTGCCAAATGTCCTGATAAAGATAAATATGATAAAGGGAAGGAATCTGGAAAATGGAATAGAAAACAAACTGTAAGTAAAAAGAGCTACTATACTCATGAAGATAGCAATGGATTATCAAATAGTGATGAAGATGAAAATAGTAATGATTATAGACTTCTAATGGCATATGAAGATGATAAATTTTTGGATGCTTTAGAAGAAGATGAACTTCATGAAGAAATCTCTAAACTCAAAATCTATTTAGAAGAAAAGAATATGATTATAGATAACTTGACATATCAACTTGCTGAAAGAGAAAAACAAAATGAAAAACTAGAATGTGAAATTGTGGGTCTAAGAAAGGATCTTGAGAAAATAGAATCTCTCAATCTTGGATTTGCTAAAGGATCAGAAACCTCAAATGAAATTATCAAAGTGCAGCAGTCTTCTCTGATAAAGATAGGTCTTGGATATAATGAAGAAGCACCTCAATCACAGAAGCCATCAACCTCCACTAAAAGCTATCTTGATGCAGCAAAGAACAATGAACAATATGACAATCGTAAGCAAAGGCATAAAGTAGATCACCAGGTAAATTAGGCTCAGGTTTCTCCAAGGATGAACAGAAGTCACAACCAACCTCAGGTAAATCATACTCAATTTGTTTCAAATATGAATAGAAACTACAATCACCAAATCAATAGATTCGATAATCGCAAGAACTTCTCCAATGGTCAATGTTTCTCATGTCATAATTTTAGACACAAAGCTGCTCAATGTGTTTCTTACAAAACCATCATGACTAGAGAAGCACGAAATCAAAGAAATGTGACAGGGATGAAAAAAAGTTCCTATAATAACTTTTCTCTTCTTGAAAATGAAATAGAATGCTCAATTTGTAACAACTTTAGCCATGAAGAATCTGAATGCAGGAGTAAATTTTGGAAAATATATCAAAAGGAGAAAACTCCATTAAATCCAAAAATATGGAGAAAGAAAGAACTACAAATAGAAAGATGTGGTATAGCCTTGTATGCAGAAGGACAAGAAAACCAGTGGTACATCGACAGTGGATGCTCAAAACACATGACAGGTGACAAAGAAAAACTACACTCATATAATGCCTTAGAAAAGGAAAAGAATGTCTCATTTGGAAACGACACTCCTGCTATCATTAAAGGTAAAGGCTCTATTTTCTTGAAAGAAAAAGTTAAAGCTGGGAATGTTATGTATGTTGATGGTCTAAAGCATAACCTGTTGAGTGTGAGTAATGTGTGTTCAAGGAAATGAAGTGGTGTTTCGATCAAACGAATGTGTTGTTCATGAGCTTGATACAGTAGAAACTATGATCAAAGGTACAAGAACTCCGAGCAACTTATACATACTCAAGGGAGGACAACAACAATGCTATCTAAGCAAAAGTGATGAAAACTGGCTATGGCACAGAAGATTGGGACATCTAAGCTTTTATCAAATAAGAAAAGCATGCAGATTCTAGGTTGTTTTTGATCTTCCAGATATCAACATTCCTGAAAATACTATATGAAAACCACGTCAATTTGGTAAGCAAACTAGATCTCACTTCATCGAAAAGGAAGGGTCAACTAGTAAGCCTCTTGAACTTGTTCATACTAATTTATGTGGACCATCAAGGAAAAAGTCACCTCCTGGAGAAGAATAATTTATATTGTTCATTGATTATTTTTCCAGAATGTGTTGGATAGCTCTTCTAAAGCATAAAGATGAAGAATTTGAAAAGTTCAAAGCCTTCAAAGCTTTGGTTGAAAATGAGTCAGATCGCAAAATAAAATGCCTCAGATTTGATTGAGGAGGGGAATTTACCTCAGATGAATTCTTTGACTTTTGTGAACAACATGGAATAAAAAGGCAGTTCTCCACTACAAGGACTCCTCAGCAAAATGGAGTGGTAGAAAGGATGAATAGAACTGTTCAACAAATGGCTCGAGCTATGCTAGATGAATCTGGAACTCCTGCAACCTTCTGGGGTGAAGCTGCATTCGCCGCCGTCACTATTCTCAAGCAAGAAAATGTTCAGGTAAACAACACTCAAACTCCACATGAACTTTGGTATGGTAATAATCCTACTGTAAAATACTTCAAAGTTTTTGGAAGCAAATGTTACATCAAAAGGACTCATGAAAAACTTGGTAAGTTCGAACCTAGAGCAGATGAGGGTATTCTTCTTGGCTACTCTTCCCGAAGTAAAGGATATAAATTCTATAATAAAAGACTTGGGAAAATTATTGAATGTATTAATGTTGTGGTTGATGAAGCATGCAAAAATACAAAACAGATAAAAACCAAAGATTATGAAGAAGATGAGGATCAATTTCCCACATCAAATCATACTAATTCTATAGAAGAAACCAATGAAACACCAGAAGAAGAGATAATGGTAGAAGAAAAGACTCCATCCAGGTATGTTTAGAAAAATCATCCAAAAACACAAATCTTAGGGGAAAAAGGGGCAGCTGTGCAGACAAGAAGAACTATTGTAGAAGCCTCAAGCTATCTAGCATTACTATCTTCCACCGAACCTTAAAATGTAAATGAAGCATGCAAAGATGAATGTTGGGTCAAGGCCATGAATGAAGAAATTGAGAAAATTGAAAAGAATAATACTTCGGAATTAGTTCCTAGACCTCATGATAAGAATATCATAGGAACTAAATGGATATTCAAAAACAAGTTCAACGAAAATGGAGAAGTTATTAGAAACAAGGCCAGACTTGTTTGTAAAGGATATGCTCAACAAGAAGGTATAGAGTTTGAAGAAACTTTTGCACCTGTTGCTAGACTTGAAGCCATAAGAATGTTTCTTTCTCTTTCTAGTTTTCAGAAATTCAAAGTATACCAAATGGATGTAAAATCTCCATTTCTTAATGGAGACTTAGAAGAAGAAGTCTATATTGAGCAACAAGAAGGATTCTTTCTTGGAAATGATGCAAAACTTGTATGCAAAATCAGAAAGGATCTCTATTGTATAAAACAAGCTCCAAGGGCCTGGTATTACCATCTTGACAGATATCTCCACCAACAGGGTTTTTCAAAGGGATCAACAGATATCAATCTATATACAAAAATTGACATTGATAAATTTCTAATAATTGTTGTTTATGTTGATGATATGATATTTGGTAGAAATGAAGAATCCATGAGTCAGAATTTTTCTTCAATAATGTAGCAAGAATTTGAAATGTCCTTGCTTGGTGAGCTTACCTATTTTCGTGGTCCACAAGTTCAACAAAATAAAGATGGTATTTTTCTTTAACAAACCAAATATCTCAAACAGATCTTGAAAAAGTATGACATGGAAGATTCTAAACCAGTATGTACCCCAATGGTAACAGGATGCAATCTTAGCTCAAATGATGTATCAGCAGCAGTACATCAACCAACTTATAGATCCATGATTGGCAGTCTTCTTTATCTAACAGGTACCCGACCTGACATCATGCATGCAGTAGGAATAGTTGGAAGATTCCAAGAAAATCCAAGGGAAATCACACCTTCAGGAAGTCAAGAGGATTTTCAAATATCTTCAAGGAACATAGAACTTTGGTTTATGGTATCCTAGAGATACAGATCTTACACTTCATGCACATATAGATGCAGATTGGGAAAGAAGTGTTGATGAAAGAAAAAGCACTAGCGGTGGTGCATTCTATATGGGTTCTAGGTTAGTGTCTTGGTTCAGCAAGAAACAAATTTCAATTTCTTTCTCTATAGCTGAAGCAGAATACGTGGCTACTGCGTCTTACTACACACAACTACTTTGGATGATGAAAACCTTACAAGACATTCAGTTCACATGTACTCCACCCAATTCCATTCTATGTGATAATACAAGTGCCATCAATATTTCAAAGAATCCAGTCATGCATTCCAAGACCAAGCACATACCCATCAAATATCATTTTCTACATGAACAAGTGCATGAACAAAAGGTCAAATTAGAGTATGTTCCCTCCAAAGAACAGATTAATAATATATTCAATAAACCACTGCCCAGAGAGACATTTGAATATCTCAGACAAAAGATGGGAGTAGTTGTTGAATCATCTTGTTGTTAAATCCTATTTTTTTCAAAGAAATGTTGTTATACACGAGTTTCATGAAGCGAAGTCGCGTACATATGCAGGTTTTTGTGGGCATAGTCACGTATATGTTGATTTGAAGAAAAGCAGTGGGCCAAACTCAAGAAAAAAGGGGTCTGCTATGGTTTGACAGTGAACAAGTGGAACAGGTTCAGGGGAAGAACATGGTTCGCTTCTAATAAAGCATTGTTAACATTATGTCTAGAAGTCTTTGGTACCTAATAAGTTCTTACTTTTTGAGAACATGGTTGATACTAAAATATGTTGATTATCATGGTTGATGATATGGGATGTTCTCTAGTGATGATATAATGAAGGTTCTTGTAGAAAGATCATGATTATTTTGTGCTACTGCTTGGAGATATGACATATGCTTTGTTGATGCGTGGAAGGTTATGATAAGCGAACGAAGCAAGTTGATCTTGATCAGATCAAGAGGATGAGTTGATATATGTCGACATACTTTGACACAGGTTGATGATATTTTGGGAACTAATAATGGACATTTACAGGTTGCTGGTCTGGATGCTAATTAACAGATGCTGCTGATGATAGTTGCTGATGACTATCATGGTCTTGTTTAAGATATTTGGTCTCTGTTATATATGTCATGTATATCATTTAATGGAAAGGTCATGAAAAGACCTAATTTGTAACCCATATGCATGGGACAGATGATGTAATGTTTCTTGTTTTTGTCATGTATAAACAATTGGTATATCCCCACTTGGTTGGGAGATGGATGTATGTATGAGTCATTGGTGATAGGAAGGTCATTGGTGATGTATGTATAGAGTCATGTTATTCTTTTAGAACATATTTTTTCAGACCTTAGTTTTGCTCAAGGGGAGAATGGATTCGATCATAGGAGCTCAATCACCACACTTCATCATATCAGAGAATTCAACATGTACTTAGGGGGAGCATGACCCTTTGCCCTTGATGTCAAAGGGGGAGAGTGACTTGGTGTTGCCATCAAGTCCAAAGGGGGCGATTGTTGGCATTATGATACAGGTGTTGTCCTTGATGGAAATTCACTCAGATGACAAATCACAGTACAACAGGTTAACAACACAGAGTTATAGATTAGACTACACAGAATTAAGAAAGAGAGGTATACATAGGTTCACCATTGACCAAGCCATGTACACATGCAGGTTCACTATATACAAGTCGCGTATACATACACATGCACATTCACAAAATGAAAACCTGATAACCTTGGAAAACTACGTTCTTGGTCCAAAGTATTTGGTCCATGGTATTTTGATCCATGGTATTGGTCCAAGGTATCTAGTCTGAGGTATTGACCCTAGGTATTTGGTCCAAGGTATTTGTTCTAAGTGGTTTTGGTCCATGGTATTGAGAAAGGCCTACAAACTATAAAAGGAGGAGAAGATCATTAGGCCAAGGTGTGCAAGTATCGAATCTCTGATGAAGTGTGAGATCTAGTTTGTAGGTTATTGGGTTATGGTGCATTGCTGGATTTGAACAAAGGATGAACCTTAGATGATGATGAGAGATAAGATCTAATGATGAATTGGGATCTTAAGGCGCAAAACGAACTATTATTATGTGTTGATGCTCATGTATATTCTAGATTTGAATACTGACGCATCTATTATTATGTAAATGATATGATCTGGGTATAACTAAAGTCTGGAATAGTTCCAGAACTCTAAATTTATATTTGCAGATGTATACGTTGGTTGGCTTTGAGAAGAGCACATGTACACGCAGGTTCGACACATGGAAGTAGCTTACACCTTATAAATTTTTTTTTAGTCGCTGTTGTTTGTTGTTGCAGAGTTCTGGGTTTTGGTTTGGTTTCTGGTTATTGTAGTCTGGTGACAGTACTCTCAATGATTAGATTGATGGGTTGTCAAAGTGATTGATTGATTGGTTCAAAAGGTGATTGGTTAATGCAGATATATTTTGAATTACACTTATGATGCTGTTGATGGATCCAGTCTGAAAATTTATGAAACATGGTCCCTTGAGGAAGAAAGAAGGTCATAGCCTTTTGTAGGTTAGCACCAATGTACTAGTAATCATATCGGCTAGTACAGGAACTAGGGGGTTGTAGCTCCCTTCCAGTAGAAGTTGGAGAACGAGAGAAGTTTGTAGCCTTCTGCAGGTAGAAGCCTGCATACTGGTATAAGTCTGCACTAGTACAAAAATTGTAAACAGAATTTTCTTATTATTAAAAGAAGACAGAGACGACAATAGCAGGTGGTTTTCACCCACATTGGGTTTCCACCTTATATCTTGGTGTTCATGTCTGTTTCTTATGTGTGATGCTTTATTCTTTTTTTACTACACTGTCTAATGAATTCCTGATATACTGGTTAAAGTTCAATGCATGATAATTTGGGTAAATCAAAATATCTCTGCATATACACTGGCTGCCTTAAGTACAGTTGCGTATACACACTAGTTCACTTAGCTGAAGTAGCGTATACAAATCAGTTTTGAAAATTAAATTATTGATGTGATAATATTGATTCACCCCCCCTCTCAGAATTATTTCCAACAGTCTTCCCCTTTCACCTAAGTATAGGAAACAAACTTTTCCTGCCTTAGCACCTTGCCCTTACAATGATTCTTCATTACAATACCATGGTCCACAGACCATGGGTGGATCTCAAAACCCTCCTATCACCTACCCATACAAGGGACTAATGTCACTTTGACTCTTACTTAGCTTCACGCTCCACTTCCACATTTCGTAGAAAACTTTACATTCTTTAACAAAACTATTACAAAAATTGACTTACTTGACAAAATTTGAGCCCGAGGACCCCATCCCGACAAAGACATACATAAAACAACATTTAAGACATGCTATGGACATTATGAGTTCATTGTGCTATGGTTCAGAATCATCAAGTCTTTGGAAACATTCATGAGTATGATGAACATGATTTTTCACCCTTTCCTAGATAAGTTTGTTCTCATTTTTATTGATGATATCTGTAGATTTTCCTGTATATTCAAAAACTCATGTAATTTTCTAAAACATAATACAAGAATATACTCTACTTTCAGCAACGGAAACTAATAGATCGATGAAAACAATAATCGACAAGAGGAAGATAATTAAGCACACATAACACAATATTTTTGTGGTGAAAGAAACTACTCAAAACCTTGAATATCTATATTGCATTAATCAGAAATCCAAGATGAATATACAATGCATATTCTCACTAGAACAATCCCTACACAAGTATAATCAACTCTCTCCCTCACAAGCTCACTCTAGCCAATTTTGTTGCCTGCCAAGACCCTATTTCTTGGCACAATTCCTAAGAGGAGCAACCCATATTTAATTGGGAAATCCTTCTTACAAAACTGTGCAATTCAAACTTAGGTCCATAACTAATTGCATGTGTGATCTGTACAACTCAGAAAATCATACGACTAATAGTACAGTGTCCCCACGCTTTAGACTCAACTGGGCCTTTCTCTGAAATTACATGCATGCGTTTCTCTTGATTGATTCTGTGGTTAGTTGGAGTAGCACTAAGGATGCATCATTGCACCAACTCACTAGTAGACCTCTACTAGTTCCTCCAATAGTTAGAACTAGTATAACTGACCATAACTCATTCAAATAAGCTCTCTAATTACAACTCAAATAAACTCATCCTGGAACCTAAAATTTAGGGATCACACATACATGAATACAAAAATACTTCCAAATTGAAATTCCTAAGTTAATTAAGTCAATTAAACTTAATTAACTACTTACAAGTTGATATTAGACTATAATTCTATTTTAATTCACAATTTAATTTAAGGAAAAATTAAACTAGAATTTTATGTTGCCATTTCTCAACACTCCCTCTTAACAAGAAATGGATTATCATCTACCCCGATCCCATCTTTGTGAAAATTTAATTTACACCTTGAAAATTCTTGATCCAGGTGGATAATGGTGGCCACTTTCCCATTCCACTTGGACCCCCACCATTGCTTCTTTCAGTTTTTCAGTTTCCTTAATTGTAGCACATTTTACTATTTTTTAGCAGTTTTTCGAGTCCTAAACCTCTGGAGCTGTTTTGAGGCCCTAAACGACATTTTTTTTGGAAATATACCCAACGATTTTCTATCTAAAATAATATTTTTTGTCATAGTCCTCGGAGAGATCTTTCCAACGGGTTATCATGCACGTCAAATAGATATAATATGACCAAGTCACGACCCTGGGAAGTTGGCTATCCAACTCACCCCAACGGGGCCCATAAATTCTTGGTGTTACATCTCCTCGGGTTATGGTTTTGGTTGTTTAGGGTTTGATCTTATTGTTCAATAATAAAATGGCCCTTGAGCCTCATTCTAAGGCAGTTCAGAGGCATGTAGCCACCACATATCTTCTCAGAGATAAGCTACCATTGCCCTAGCTGGTTTATTTTCCATTTCTGTTTGTAAGCATATTTCAGTATTTTACATTAATGAAATGAAGTATTATTTCTACTGCATCTCTGTGTTTATGGTTATCTTTGTAATTTGTTGCATTCCTGTTTAAATCCGGATCAGTGGTATCAGAGCGGTTTGCCTTTTTTTCTATGTTTTTCTTTGCATGTCCCAAACAAGGTCGGGATATAAGGAGTTAGGGCTTGAACTGGTCGAACCTTTGCAAGGCTAGCCTCACAAATCTCGATGGCCTCCTATGGCGGATGAAAAGAAAGATGAGGGGGTAGGAGATCCTATCAAAATATTGCTTGAACAAGCCCTCAAGCAACAAAGGAATGCGATGATGGACAACTTTACCCAAATCGTTCAGTGGCTACTCAGGGACGACACATCGACTTCCAACAACTACTCTGGAAACACCACACCATTTAAGGTACAAGTCAATTTTGAAATCCCCATATTCGAGGGTCAGATAGATGTAGATGTCGTCGTTAATGGTTAAATCTGCTAGAGGGTTATTTTTCTATTCATGATTTTTCCAGTCGGGAAAACATTAATTTTGCTCTTCTCAAAGCAGCCCTCCACGTCAAGGACTGGTGGGAAACCTACTGCGAAAAGAAGGATGAAAGTACGGACTCACTATTTTTAGCTGCACCCACTTGGAATTCATTCTGGGATGCCATCAAGGAGCAGTACTACCCTGTCGGAAGCTATGAGGACCAATACATAAAGTGGACCACGCTGCGACATGGAAGGGACCAAGACGTGCCAAAGTTTACCAATATTTTCCATACCCTTTGCACAAAGTTGGGTATCAAGGATTTGGAGTAGCATTTGGTACTCAAATACCATGACTACCTGCACAAGTACATCTAAGAAGAAATAGAATTCCTGAACATCTCCTCGCTCGGCATGGCATTCCGATATGGCATCAAGGTTGAGCAAAAGTTTAAATAGAAGAAGTGAGACTTTGGATCTGCGAATCCGAGGCAAGGGAAAGGTGTCCCCAAACAATATAACAAAGGAAAAATCCAAGGTGGGGCGACCCAAGACAACCCACCAAAGCTGCAAGCAAAGAATAGCACCACAAAGCCGAAAAAGGACACCAAAAAGTGGTGTGAGTTCCATAAGAGCTCCACTGACAACACAATTGAGTGTCAGACCAAGAAGTCACTGGTGGCCAAGCTAAGGGTTTCATAATTAGATGCATGTTCTGACTCTGAGTCAGAACCCAACAAGGGGAATGACAAAAGGAATTAGATTATCGATGTGGAGCCCAATGCCACCGTTGCCACCACGAAAATCTAGAAGGAGGAGCCAGAAGATCCAGAAGGAGGAACCCGAAGGTCTAGAGGAGGAGGAGCGTCTCTTCCACTCCTAGATGTGGGTAAAGGGCTCCCCGCTATAGTTCATTATGGACAACGGGAGCCAAAATAACCTCATTTCAGTAGAGGTCGTGAAGTGGCTGGGCTTATCGACCACAACACATCCATAACCGTAGACCATCAGGTGGCTTCACCAAGGATGGGATCTTTGCATGAGCCAACAGTGTCGCCTTCCATAGAACATCAAGCCCTTCATGGATGAGGTATTGTGTGACATTGCTTACCTTGAAGTTTATGATGTATTATTAGGACTTCCATACTTGTGGAAGTGACATGCTGTGTATGAATCATGGTCCCGTGTTGTTATTGTTACTTTGGGAAATAAGTTGTACAGGATACCGGAGGTAGCACTGCTTATCGCCATATCTTTGGTTACTACAAAACAATGTAGTAAGCTCATTTCCAAAGCCAGGAAATTTGTTTTCTTCATGATACACCCTCAAGGAAAGAAAATTATTGTGGCCACGACCTGCAGACAGGGCCCCTCCGCACAACAACTACAGATGGACAAGGTCGTGGAGGAGTACGAGGATGTCTTCACCTCCCCGCAGGGGTTCCTCTACATTGTTAGGTCAAGCACTCCATTGATCTAACCCCAGGTGAACCACTACCCAATGGACCAATCTATCAGTGCTCTGTTCTAGATAACGATGAAATCAAGAGGCAGATTCAGGAGCTGCTGCAGAAAGGTCACATTCGTCTGAGTTCATCACCCTGTGGGAGCTCGATCATGCTGGTACAGAAGAAGGATGGGACTTGGAGACTCTGTATTGACTATCAGGTGCTGAACAAGATCACTTTTCATAATAGGCACACGATCCCATGGATTGATGACCTCCTAGACCAACTGAAGGTGGAAAAATATTTCAGCAAGATTGATTTGAAGTTAGGATATCACTAGGTACCAATCTAACCCTCCAATGTGTGAAAGACTACCTTCAAAGCCAAGGAGGGCCTTTTCGAATGGTTGGTTATGCCTTTTGGATTGATGAATGCTCCTACAACCTTCATGAGGCTAATGGATGACATCTTGTGGCCATTCACCAACTCATTTGTAGTGGTATACTTAGACGACATCCTGATCTTCAGCCAGAGTTTGGAAGAGCACCTCCACCACATCTGACAAGTTCTCTGAACATTGTGGCAACACAACTTATGTTCTAATTTGGATAAATGCACTTTTGGCATGACCCAGGTTCAGTATCTAGGATACATTATTGATCAACAAGGGGTGCACGTGGATCCAGCCAAGATCCAAGTCATTCGAGATTGGCCATCTCCATCCACTCTGACAAAGCTCCATAGATTTCTAGGTCTTTCCAACTTCTACCGCAAGTTCATGTTGGGATTTTCTCATATCACTTGGTCCTTGAGTCAAGTCACCAAGGGAGGAGCGAAAGAAAAATTCTTTTGGTCTGAATCTCAACAAAAGACATTCACAGAGTTGAAAGATCACCTCTACTCGGCACCAATGCTCACATTGCCAGACTTGCAACAACCATTTGAGGTTGAGACAGATGCCTCTGACTATGCTATTGGGGCAGTCCTTACTCAACATGGGCATCTAGTGGCATATCACAGTGAGACACTTTCAGACACAGT